>JANSVA010203549.1:0-27471 GCA_025504915.1 Erythroxylum reticulatum
AAATAGCTTTGTTTCAATTCTAGGATACCCAATGACCCTCTCAATAGTATCTTGTGTGACTATAATCGACAACCCATCTACCATTGATACTAAGATGTTGTCCACCACCTTTGCATTCTTCTAGAACTCATATATCTCATTCAAATAAAACTTTTCATGAACGTTAAAGAAATTTTTCCAGGCAACTGCTTCAATCTCTGGTTCAATGTCCATCTGATTTTCCTTCAAAGAGGTAAAATCAACGTGTCTCCCATAGATAAGAGATTGCTCCATTTTTGATCTGTAACAAGTAAAAACTTAACACACAAATGTATTTCACTTAACGTAGCGAGGTTAGTATCCAAAAGTAAGAATATGAAATGAAAAGAACTTGAAGCTTAAAATAGAGTATTGAATCGTCTTTGTTGAGAGCACTAAACAAGTTGGTTTCAAAGTTTTTCGAGACAATTCTAGAGTAGAAGGTATTTTAGAATCTTGAGAAGATTTCTTTCTTATACATACTCTTGAAAAGTTACCGTTCATAACTTACCATTACTATTTACTTGAAAACTTATGACTTTTTATCTTCTTCTTGTACGAATCATCTGGGTCATGACATGTTAGACGAATGGTCATTCAGCATTACCATATTCAAGTTATGTCTGATTTCCTTGAATCTATCTTCACACAAAGGTTTAGTGAAGATATCTGTCCATTGTTGATTCGTCTCAACAAATTGTACACTGATGATTCCTCTTTGTATATAGTCTTGTATAAAATGATGTCTAACTTCAATATGCTCTACCCTTGAGTGTTGTATTGGGTTCTTTGATAGATTGATAGCACTTGTGTTATCACAGAAGATTGGAATTTGATCTTCTTGTATAGAATAATCTTCTAACTGATACTTAATCCATAATGTCTGTGAACAACAACTTACAGCTGACATGTATTCAGCTTCTGCAGTAGATAGAGCAATTGAGCTTTGCCTCTTGCTTGACCAAGAAATTAGATTATGACCAAAAAAGTGACAACCTCCACTTGTACTCTTTCTATCAATCTTATCTCCAGCATAATCAGCATCACAGTAGCCAATTAACCTGGAATCTTTACCTTTCTCATACATTAAACAGAGATTAGTAGAACTTGTCAAGTATCTCAATATTCTTTTAACATCAATATAATGAGATTCTCTAAGATCTGCCTGAAATCTTGCACACAAATGAATACTAAACAGAATATCAGGTCTGCTTGCAGTTAGGTAAAGTAAAGGACCAATATTTCCATTAAAAAGGGTTTGACCACCCTTCTTACCAACTTCATCCTTAGATAAAAGGATTGAAGGATGCATAGGAGTTAACATAAGTTTGGCCTCATAGGAGTTGACATAGGTTTGGCCTTCTCCATTTTATATTTGACTAACAGTTCTTTGATATATTTTTGTTGATGAATAAAAATCTTTTCTTCTGTTTGCTTAATTTGTAAACTAAGAAAGAATTTTAATTCACCCATTATACTCATTTCAAATTCGCTTTTGATAAGATTTTCAAAACTAGAACATAGCTTCTTAGAAGTTGCACTAAAAATAATATCATCTACATATATTTGTACCACAATGAAATCACGAGGTGCTTGTTTTAATCCATACAAAGCTTTATAAAGTCTATAGACATAATCTGGTTTATTACTATCTTCAAAACTAGGAGGTTGCTTTACATAAACTTCTTCATCTATAAAACCATTCAAAAAGGCACTTTTCACATCCATTTGAAACAGTTTTGTATCATGTCAAACAACATATGCAAATAAAATCTTAATAGCTTCTAGTCTAGCTACAGGAGCATAGGTTTCATTATAGTCTATTCCTTCTTGTTAATTATAGCCTTGATCTACTAATCTAGCTTTGTTACGGTTTACTCTTCCTGATTCATCTATTTTAATTTTGAATACCCATCTGGTTCCTATGATAGACTTATTAGGTGGTCTCGGAACTAAAGACCAAACTTTGTTCCTTGTAAATTGATTTAACTCCTCTTGCATGGCTAAAATCCAAGCTTCATCAATTTTCTTAGGTTCTAACTCAGAAACAAAAGCTACATTTGCCTCTCTTCCAAATTTAGACCTAGTTCTCACTCCTTCTGAAGTTTCACCTATAATCAGGTTTTCTGGGTGAGAAGATTTGTACTTCCAGTCTTTTCTAAGACTAAAGTTTTCAGTAATATGTTCTACCTTATTAGGTGGATCATCTGATGGTGAAATGTCTAGGTTATTGACTAAGGGAGCGGATAGAGTTTCATCATCAGACTCGTCTCTTCTATCTAGATGAGAATCATCATCAAACTTAACCTGCATAGATTCTTCAACAGATTTAGAAACAAGATTATAAACTCTATAAGCTTTAGAAGAAATCGAATATCCTAGAAAAATTCCTGAATTGATCTTAGAATCAAATTTATCCAATTTTTCTTTTGTATTCAATATAGTGCATTTGCAACCAAAACGATGGAAGTAAGAGATATTTGGCTTTCTTCCTTTCCATAACTCATATGGAGTTTGAGTTAAAATAGATAGCAAAAATACTCTATTTTGAATACAACAAGTTGTATTTACAGCTTATGCCCAGAAATACTTAGGAAGATTCATTTCACATAGCATAGTCCTTTCCATTTCCTAAATCGTCCTGTTATTTCTTACTACAACTCCATTTTGTTGTGGAGTTCTAGGAGTAGAGAAATTATGGAAAATTTCATTCTCTTCACAAAACAATCTGAATTCTTCATTTTCAAATTCTCAACCATGATCACTCCTAATTCCAGTAATAGAAATTCCTTTTTCATTTTGTAAATTTTTGAATAGAACTTTAAAGCATTGAAGAGAATCATCTTTGTGATAAAAACAAAATCTAACAAAATCTAGTGAAGTCTTCAACAATTATGAGACCATACTTCTTTCTACCAAGAATTAGTGTTCTAGTTGGACCAAACAAATCTATATGTAACAACTCTAGAGATCTAAAGGAAGTTATAACATTTTTAGAAGAAAAAAATATTTTAACTTGTTTTCCTTTTTGACAACTCTCACAAAAGAAATATTTGTTAAAACTTATTTTTAGTAATCCTGTTACCAAATCATGTCTAACCAACTTGGAAATATGTTTAAAACTAACATTACCTAGCTTTTTATGCCAAATCAGTTTTTCCTCATCTGTTGATATAAAACATGAAATATTTGACTTTTTAAATCATCTAAATTAATCTTATAGAGATTATTTCGTCTCTTGGCAGAAAAGAATATGGAACCGTCCTTGTTTTTTACTACACAAGAATTTTGATTAAACGATACTTCAAAACTAGAATCACATAATTGACGTACAATAATTAGATTATGCTTTAATCCTTTAACTAGTAGAACATTATCAACAGATGCAAATGAATCTTTACTAATTTTTCTGATTCCAATTATTTTGACCTGCTGGTTGTCTCCAAAAGTTACTGATCCTCCTTGCTTATTTTAGAGGTCTAGGAACATAGACCTTCTTCCCGTCATATGTCGCAAGCATCCACTGTCTAAGTACCATTGGTGCTGGTTGCTTTTTCTAAGAAAGGAGATCTGTAGTATATAATATATCTTTCTTAGGTACCCATATTTTCTTGGGTCCTTTGGGGTTAGACTTACAATTATTCATCGAGTAACAAGAATATTGTTTCTTTTTTCTTTCTGTTAGGAACAAAACTCTTATTATGACGAACATTACTATTATTAAACCTTAAACCACTCTTATCATTTAGATGTCTATATTTTCCAATCATATTATTCATCCTTTTGGTACTTTCAGTAAATGTTGATAAATCTGTTGAAAGAATATTGATCCTTTATTTTTGTTGATTAATTTCCTCAGATCTATCTACAGTTACTTTCTTTTTTCATATAGTCTACTTGTTTCTTAAGGCAAGCATTTTCTTTTTCTAACACTTCCGTGTTCTTCAAACTTTCAGCAAATTTCTTTTTCAAAATCCTATATTGTTTTAATATAGCATGTGAATCTTCTAACAAATCTAAATATGCATCTTAAAGTTCGTTAAAGTTAGAAGTTACCTCATCGTCGCATTCCTTTTTAGCTACCAAGCGTATATTTGGTTGTTCTGATGCTTCTGAATCAGAGTCAGATTAGACGAATCCAAATCTTCCCAAGATGCCATCATGCTTTTTGTTTTCATTACTTTTCTTCTGTTTTCTTTTAAGCAACGGGCATTCAAACTTGTAATGTCCTGGTTTGTTGCACTCATAGCAGATGATAGAACTTTTCTCATTCTTCGATTCGTCTTTACTATTCTTCTTAAAAGAAAAATCTTTATTTCCTCTTGCTTTCTTTTTCCACAACCTCCCAATCTTTCTTGAAATGAAGGATAGCTCATCATCATCTTCACTTAAATCTTGACCAGATTCACTAGCATCATTATTCTTGATTTCTTTAATCTTTAATGCTTTTAAAGATGTTCTTCTATTTTTCTGGTTCTTCTGATTCTTCTGACCAGCCTTTAATACGATAGATTTATTTTTTTAAAGTTTATCTTCTGCATCAAGCTCTACTTCATGTATCTTCAGTGAACTAAGCAATTCATCTAGCTTCAGCTTACTTAAGTCCTTAGCCTCTTGTATTGTTGTAACTTTGGGTCTCCATCTTTTTGGAAGACTTCTGAGAATCTTTCTGACATAATCTTGATTATCGTAGATTCTCCTAAGAGCTTTAAGTCCGTTAACAATCGTTTGAAACCGTCTAAACATTTTATCAATAGCCTCCTCATCTTTCATCTTGAACAGCTCATACTGATGAACAAGAATACTGATCTTGGACTCTTTCACTTAATTTGTGCCTTCATGTGCAATGGATAATATGTCCCATATTTCCTTTACAGATTCGCATCCATGAACCTTATCATATTCACTTCTGCTTAGGGCACAACTTAGAAAGAACTTGACCTTTGAATTTAGCTAAAATCGAGCTTTCTGATCGACTGACCATTTGTCATGAGAGATGCTATTGCCTTCGTCATTTGTTGGTGTATATGGACCATTCTCGATGATATCCTAAAGATCAATACGTGTGGATTCTATAAAGAGCCCCATCCTGTCCTTCCAATAATGATAATCCTCACTATTGAATGTAGGAGGTCTTGTGATCGAGGCACCTTCAGCTATAAAAACATGTGATTCAGCCATGGATCTTTGTCCTCACTTTGTAACAGTGTTTCTTGAAAACCTTACTCTGATACCAACTGAAGTAAATCACTTGTTAATATAGAAATCACGTATAATATGTAAAATACATAAGAAGGGGGCTTTATTGTGTAAACTTTTCAAAGCTATTAATCTTTCGAGATTTCTTAAATTTCTTTGCAAAATTCAGATGATCACAAAAACACTTTACTAAAGTCGATAAGTAATGCAATCGCAAGAATTATTATCTACTCTTTTAATAACAAGAAAATTAAAAGATAAGGGTCAGAGAATAGACATCGAGGTTTTATACTAGTTCACCCTAAACTTTGAGATACGTCCAGTCCTCAGAGTTTGTCTGAGATTTTACTATACTCTTCAACTTTACAAATATTCTTTCTGCACTTGCGGAGCCTCTTCAGGTCTCTCTTACAAAGTATTCTTTATCTACTTTCTTAGCCTCTCCAGGCTCTAGCCTTTCTTTCTCTCTTTAGGAAAGATATTTTTGAGCTTCATGTTACAGATGTATTCGCTCTCTTCTTTTGCACTTTGAATACAAAATTTCTGTAAGTATTGTAAAAGCAGATTTTCTCTCTTGTAAAAACTTTTTTTATTTTGCAACTAGAACTAGTATTTATAGCCTAAGTCTTCAAGTGTCTTCTTAAGAAACTACTTTTTGAATCTTCTAGAAATCGTTATTAGTTGAGTCCTGTAACTAACTAACTAATGCTCTAGAATAACTTCCTTTTGTATTATCTAGTATAATACTTCTTTTGTTATCACGCTTCGCCTAGTATCGTGCTTTGTTTGTTATTGCGTTTTGTCTATTATCGCACTTCGTCTGGTATCACGTTTCGTCTGTTATTGCACTTCGTTTGTTGCTGATGTGTTTCTTCTGTTGCTAACGTATCGTCTGTTGTTGACGTGTCGTATGGTGTTGATATATAGTCTAGTATTGATATATCGTCTAGTGTTGACCACGCATCTTCTGGGTTTGACTAAGTGTTACATTTTTCTGCACACTTAACAAACTTATTAAAACAGTTCATACATTTCTAGGATTATTATTATTTAATTGTCATCAAAATTAATAAGAGTGAAGTCTTCTTGACTTAACAGATGAGATATAAGAAAATTGATAAATGAAACTATAGAAACAAATATAATACAATTGAGGTTTACTTGGAAAGTAAGAAGTAACCTAAA
This sequence comes from Erythroxylum reticulatum, assembly GCA_025504915.1. Taxonomy (NCBI): domain Eukaryota; kingdom Viridiplantae; phylum Streptophyta; class Magnoliopsida; order Malpighiales; family Erythroxylaceae; genus Erythroxylum; species Erythroxylum reticulatum. Next base: position 6,403 of record JANSVA010203549.1, read on the forward strand.
TTATCTAATGTTATTAACCTTTTAGTTGATATCTAATTGAAGTGATTGAAGATGATAAAACCATATTGCCAAATCTCCCAATAGCTTGTAAAAATGAAGATGAACACATTATTGGGGGAGGAAAAGATTTGAAAAGAAGTTGAATGAATGAAAATTTAATAACAAAGTGTCTTTTATAGTGAGTGAATTAGGATACTCTAGTGAGGAAATTGTAGACGAGATATTTGATTTTAAAACTAAAAACGACCATACACCATACTTGAATTTAGTGTTGGTTCAAACCTTATCGATGTAAGATACCATGAATTGGAAGTTGGTGATGAGGGTATAGAAACTTAGATGGGAGTTCAAATGATGGAAGGACGAATCCCAAATGCCCTTATTTAAGTGCATCAACTGAAATGGATTCTAAATTCACCTCAAACAAGGGGTGATATTTGATTCATTAACTAAAAATAAAAAGGCATTGAACCATTTCATATAAGAAAATTTTGACTTTGTTTTAAAAAAAATGATAAGCTAAGAGTTATTGTCGAGTGTAAGAACATATATGGGCGGAGAGTTCATAATAGACTCGCCCAAAATAGACAAGCTCTTTATATTGAATATTATAAGATAATCACAATTATTGTAGAGTATTTGATAGGGGAAAAAAAGCTTGATTGTAGGTAGACTGGAAATAATTATGTGTCACATTTTAAAGATAGTCTAAGTTAGGATATTTCAAATATTAAAGCATGCGGAGACTAGAGACATTTCAAATATTGAAGCATATAACTGTAAGGGACATGTTTTACATTTCTTGTTTGGAGATGAAAGAACACAATATAATAAATTGAAAGGGCATTTCTTGACTGTTATAGAACAGATATAGGTAGTTCATTATATATTAGAGCTCCTAATGGAATTTTTTATTTTTCCTATATTTTTTAGAGCAAGTGAAATATAATTTTATCAACGATTGTGGGCCTATAATCTGCATCAATGTGTTTCAGTTCAAGACACAATATGGTGGTCAATTATAGTTAGTAATAAGTAAAGGCTTAAAAGATAACATCTAGCCACTAGCATAAGTAATAGTGTGAGTAGAGAATGAAGAGATATGGAAATGGTTTCTTAACAACCTAATAGATGTTATTGGCAGGAACAACTTATAAGTTTTCATGAGTGACAGATATAAGTAAACTTGCATCCCTACTTTGATTTTCAATATTTAATTTTATCATATTAATAAACTTAGTTTATCTTATAAAATCTGAGTAGGTTCTAGAGCAACATTTTAAGAATAAGTTTGCATAATATGATCATCGATATTTTCTTTAAGATTTCATAACAAAACTTAAAAAGAGAACACAAAGCATTTGCTATCATTAAGGATCATATGCAGAATATTGCTTTATATTGTACAAAGCAAGGTTCTAAAAAATAGATGACAAAGCTAGAAAGTACACACAATAAAGCGCATGACTAGTTGGATAAAATACCTTAAAATGGTGGTATAGGCATCCCTTTGATAGAAATGCAAGAGTGATCTTTTATCAAACAAAAAAACATAATGTTTCAATGCATACCTGAGGAATGTTAAGGACAAACATATTTTAACTTGTTTAGAAGTCATCCAAAGGAAATAATAAAGAGCTTCCACCAAAAGAAGGAAGGAATGACTACTTACAATGGAGGCATATGTCCAAATGTTTTGAAGAAGCTTAACAAGAACAAAAAAGGAGGCCACTAATTACTTAGGTTATTTTAAGGTGATAATAAGCTTGAAATTGAGCTCTACATGAATTATCATCATATAGTTAACCTAAGAATAAATAAGTGCACATATGGTAAATAAGAACTAATTAATATCCTATGTAGTCATTAAATTTTACCAATTAGGTTAGAGAGGAGAGATCTCAAGAATATAATCATGGACACTAATCTAAGGAGACACACCTAAAATGCTATTGGAAATGTATATATACAATTCTCAATGAACAATTTGGTCAATACTTAGAGAACAAAATGAACAATTTATAAATCCTCCAATATATAAGTCAAAAAAAGAAAATCAAAAAATAAGATAATTAGAGAACTTAGTGAGGGGAAGAAATGTATTCTGTTAACTAAAAGTAGTGATAATATCACTTGCAGTAAATGAAAAAAAGTTGGACACAATTTAAGGACATGCACTATAATTGGATCAAAAAAGTTGCGGTCATATTATATTCAACCTCATAAATGACAAGGTCCTTTTATATAACACTGTAAACTTCTATAGATGTTTATAAAAGCTATAACATATGATCTGGCTGGGCATAGAAAATAAATGTTTAGGTTGGGCCCTTTTTTGAAGCCTAATTGGGCTTGACACTCACAATTCAAAATTCAGTTAACTTAGGTCAAACTTAATGGCTTCAAGTTGGGCCTGAATGGAAAAAAATTGTCATTCCTGCGTATGATTCATTGTCATGTAAGGACATTTTTCATCTTAAAAAAAGTATTGTGCTTAATGTTATGAGAGACAAATGAAAACAACTTACTGATGCAGACATAGGTCAAAGAAAAAGACTAGTTCTCAAGGACAGAAAGTGGGATATCTACAAGACTTAGGGAATAACAAAAAAGACGACCAACAATATAACTAGAAGAAAATGAATTTAAGACATTTCGACCTAGTGGTAAATCACCTAGCTAGTTATACTAATTTTTACATTTTGTTTTATGTTATTTTTTAATTAAATGTGGATAACAATTTTAAATATGATAGGCCATTATTTATTAATCTATTTATGCTCTAAATTGTTGCATATGGCCCACTTTTTCTCTTTATGTCAATATCTACTCATGTGCAACTTTTATTTTGTGTGTATGGCAATATAAAATGTAATTGAGTACACTTTATTTAGATAATGAATATGTGATTCCTTTTCTTATCTTTAGATTGCATTATTTGATTATGACATTGATGTAAGTTCTATGGAATTGATTACTTATTCCTTTAAGATGTTTATCTTTTAGGTGAACTTCCATACTAGTAAGCAATATATTGTTGTTATAATAGAGCGATTGTTATGTTACGTAATAGTTGTAGGATTTGGATATAAATCCCTAAATTGTACTCTAGTTGCAATGTTATATGTTCATGAATGTACATGTATGATAAGTGTTAAAAAATTGTGATATGATTAATAATTGCATATGACTTGAATTTTAGTTTAATGGATCATACTTAGTGAATTGGAATTAATTAACACCATTAGAGAATTGAGGTATTAAAATGTACATTTGGATTAGGAAAATTATCAAATGGCAAGATAGGTTGATACATGAAAATTGGAATGACTAAGACTATGAGTTAGTGACATTTGGCAACATTGATTGAGTGACAAGTGGCCTAATTGAATTGTGACATTTGGCAGCCACACATGAAGACATTTGAATGGCTTCATTGAGGGACAAGTAGCTTACCTTCATATGTGACATGTCGCTTAATTAAATCAAGAACATCTAGCATCCAAAGAGTTAGGTAAGTGGTGAATCATCCCTCATTCTTAATGTTTTTGCCATCTCTCTTCACTTTGCTCCTCTCAACCGAAACTGTCCTACTCTCTTATAAACTTTTGGACTTTTTCTACAATTTGAAGCACCATCACTTAAAATCTTTTTAAGTTACTGTATCAAGAAGTAGGTCTTGCTATTTTTTGTGTTATTGTTGTGTTGGTGCTGAAATTTGCACCTTAATGTAGGAGCTGTGTTTGGTTAGTTAGAAGACTAGTTGATTTGCTTCTTTAGAGTTGTTCTTTGAAGTTAAGAAGGTAAGGGAATTCTAAACTTGATTTCCTGTTATAATATGAAATGTTCGATACTTGAATTAAATATAATATGTGTTAAGATGATAATACATGAATACTGAAAAAATGATCCTTATATAATAACTTCTAATTTGGTTTTAATGCGTGGAAGATATTGATTTGTAAGTTACTTAATCAATGATTTTTGAATTGGTTTTGGACATGAATTTAATGTGGAATTGAGGCATGAATAAGGTGGAATTGAATTGGAATTGATGAACTATGGTGAAGGGGTGTTAAAGGTGTATGAAGGAGTTAAGTTTTGGAAGTAGGTTGAAGGTTGTGGGTGAGTGAACCTTCGGTTCGCTCATCCCACAATCGTGGGAATTATAAGGCATATTCCCACAGTGGTGGAAAAGGGATAGGAAGGTGAAAAACTCAATTTTGTGCAATTGTTGACATATATAAGGTTAAGTCACTTAGTAATGGTTTAATTAAACTTAATTGAGGTTGAAATTGAACCTAGATGATGTTAGATTAATTAAGTAGAATTTTAATTGAGGTAATGTATTAAAGAATTTTTGATTAATTAATAATGTGTCTAAAATTAAAATTTATGGTATGTTCAAGATGAATGTGTTCTTAAGAATACAAATGTGTTCCAAAGGTTTTATGTGATGTGAGTTGGATATGGATGTTTATAATTGGGAATTTCTATGATGTTATGTAATATGTAATGACTTAATGTTTCATTGATATATTGATGCAAATGCTTATGTTTATAAGGCATATTGAGTTTGATCTAAAGGGAGTGAATATGTTCAATTTGAGACAAATGAATTAAAGACATATGTTATACACTACATTATTTGCTTGTGATTCTGAAATCTAAAATGGATTGTTTGAAAACTGTTAAGTTCTAGTCATAGGTAAATAGGCATGCCTAGAAGGGTCTTCAGCTACTCTTATGCCACTTCGGTGTCTCCTGATATTTAACACAACAGTGTCTTTTGATAATGAGACATAAGTCTCTCTTATTCTATGATACCAATCATGGTATCTTCTGTTTTAGTCCCATTACCCACTTCTATAAAAAGGATTAGTAGGCTAACCTAGTTTGTATTTTGATACATGCCTGATTCTATTATAAACAAGTTTTGATATAAAATAAGCTGATACAAGATGAATTATGATCTGATACAAGTTTTGATCTATTTTAGCACAATTATGTTCTGTTTTGAGACTTGTGCATTCTGTTATAAAGCAATAACATTCTGTTCTGATATTTAATGTTTTGTTCTATATTAATGAATCATAAAATATTCTGAGACACTTAATGTTTGGGTTGCTCTTGAATATAAATAATTAAAGACTGCTTATGATATGATTAGATTCTAAATATGTGAATGTTAGATGATCGTTAGAAACAGTCGCCATTATGTATCCTATTTAGTTATTCCTCACCAAGCCTTGTGCTTAGCATATTGGTTTTTCATCCGTATAGGTTCTGATAAGAAGACTTAAGGCTAGGACAACCATAATGGCCAAAGGAGGATAAGTTTTGTTTTGACAAGAATGTATATTTGAGTTTGTTTTTTAGTTGTATTTAATGTAATGAGACATTTTGTATATTTGTGGATAAGGTTTGTCATATCCTATAAATGATTTGTAATAACCTTACTACATGATGGATTTAATATATGGCATATATTTTGATAAGTTCATTATGTATGATGTATATTATGTTTTGTTTATAAAATAACTCCTAATGGATTATAATGTTTGTTTGCTTGAGCTTCTGGAAATACATGTCAGGAATGCTCTAGCATGTTTTAGATTGTTTCAATATTGTTTTGTGTGGCATCAACATATCCTCCCAAGGGGTATGTGGGTGTTACATTGGAACTTTGTCAAAGCCTAGTAGAATATTTTATGGTAAAAATTTCCTACCCTTTGGTTATAAAATGTTGTATAATAATGTGTGTTCATTAATTACTTTTTAATAGGTCATTTAACTAAGCTATTCTATGTATAATTTATGGTCTTCAAGACAATGCGCATGGCTTCATATGGTGGATTATATGACAAGACTGAATAGTTTATAAGAGAATTAAACAAGTCTTTAGACCTCATATTTGTTAAACTTTTAAGTGATTAAATATGTGTTTCAAAGTTAAAATATATGAAGCTAACAAATGCAAAGGACTAATTATTTAGCTTGTAAAAAACATGCAAGTGATACAATTGTTTCAAGAATCAAGAAAGACAAATTTTGGGATAAAGTGACTTCACTAATTATATCAATAAGGTCCACACGCGTTAAAATATTAAAACATTTACTTTTGTATTCATTACAACAAAAGGGTCCATGCACATTACAAACTATTAATACATTTTCTCTATAATGATCATAACATTTCAATCACTACAAAAAAAAATTAATATACAAAAACAATGGCAGATCTAGACATTAACTAAGACAACAATATCAAAATCCAAATCCAGTTGACTTCTTTGTGAACACCTTTATAACATCAGCACAACTTGGCATACATTTCTCGTAATACCACTAAAATAATTTGTAATAGTCACCGTAAAATTGAGATAGTTAAAGATTTTCAATATAAAAGAAATTAAAATGTAAAATTTTCATTTTATATTACCCGATATTTTAGAAACCTAAAGAATCTCATTTTAAGTTTTTTTTTTTGGTCTAAGATGTCCATAAAGGAGCATTCTTCCTATAATAATTAAAAGAATAAAAATGCTTATATATATGTATATAGAAATGAAAGAATTTTATTGACTAAAACCAAGCTTTTATACAACACTACAATAATAATAAAATTACAAAGATAAAAAATAACCCTTAGCTAAATATAGAAAGTTAAACTGCAACAATCTCCAATTATTTCTTAACATCCCGCTAGCACCTTTATAAGCTTTATGTGCCAACAAGATCTCCCTAATCAAGCATATAACTCTATCCACCCAAACATGTAATTCCAAGTGATTTCTAACATTTCTTTCCCTCCGTATAGCATAAACACAACAAATGAAAGTAATTTGGAAAAAAACATTATCCTACTTTAATTTTATACTAGTACCATATAGTAAAATGCTTTTATATACTTGTAATTGTATTTTTGGAAGAATCTATAATAATGCTTATTCATACAAGCAATCATCAAAGATCATTTCATTAACCATCAAATTGTGATTAATAGACATATAAATAATGAGAATCGTACAATAAAAAATGTTAAAGAATTTGTAGATAAAAAATGTGATGAATATAATAATTTGTATGAAATATTGATATTTTAAAATAATATAAAAAATTATTTAGAAGTATTTGAATAAAACTTATTTTTTCATATAAATCGTCTCAAGAAGTTATTCCCATATCTTATCCTTATATGTTATTTTTCAAAATGAAGTTAGGAAATCTTCAAGCCCTCAACTTCACCAACATCATTGACCTTTATTACAAATGAGTGATGGCTCCCATTGTATATCCCTTAAGATCCATACAAAAATTAACCTAGTATAAAATAAAATTTAGATTGTAATAAACCCTAAAAATTAATGTGGGCTTTGAAGTATAAACACATTTGCTTTTAACCTCCTAAACTAGCCTATCACTAGCAAAAACTAGATGACGTACATTGTGTCTAATATTAAAACTATATATGGTATAAAAGATGAAAGGAGACTTTGTTTGTTGTAAAAACTAAAAGAAACACAAAAGGGATGAAAGGAAAAATGCAAAAGGGAGGTCTATGTTAACCCCCTCCAAATGGCATGAATTAGTTTCCATTTATTAGGAAATAACATCGTACCTTACATTGCTTATGTAAATGTCATTTCCATTTAGTGGCACATGATCACCTCGTAAGGTCCTGCCTTTAAAACACAATTATTTTGGAGTCCTTCATTAGTTCCCCTTAGATAGAGATAGATAGAAGAGTAGTAAATAAAAACTTTTGAAAAGTTTAAAGACTAAAATGATAATTTTTGAACATTAAAGACTAAATAAAAAAGGCTACCACTGGGCCCTTAAATATAGTTAACCTAAACTAAAAAATTAACTTATCATCTTAACAATCTCCTTTAAATGAAAATATGGCATTTGATAATCCTCTCATTGATTTCACTCTTTACACTCAAGGTATCTAGGTACCATTAGCTCTCAAATTAAAAATGGAACAACATTACCAAAGGTTTGCTTATGTATCATACCTCTACCATGAAATATGAACCCAATGCATTAAAAGTCAAAGGTTTTAACTTAATAAGGTGTAATGGGGTTGAGATAAGGTTTGATAGAAAGGGCTTTTGAGTGAAAATTAACAAAAGGGATTAAAAAAATCATTGTATGAATTCCAACCTTAATCACCTCAAATTCTACTTCAATTGAGTCATAACAATATATATATATATAGTATGTGTATTATGTTTCATCTTTTCCTTTTCTTCTTTTATTTTTATTTTTAAAATTTTTTAAATCTAAAGCATTGAAACGTTAATTACTCTAATCCTAGCATCTTACTTCAAACTTCAAAAAAGCAACCTAAATTTTATACTACTAATTTATCTAACCCTTTAATTTAAAATTTAAAAGTTTAATTAGAAAAAGGCTAAAGGTAGCATATATTATAATTATTTTAGGACATAAGGTACAAATTATCGGCTAATGTTTCCTAAAAAATTTTAGTCCCTAATGTTATTTATGGTATTGGTTATACTTTAACATTTTCAAAATGTTACCAGTAGCACCTTAAATCTTAACTAAGTTAATTTTTTGGCAGCTTTTCATATATGAGTCATAAATTTAGCCTATCTCATATTAAAACTAGGCAATTTGGACCTACCAGGTACTGATATGATCTTAAAGATGATTTCTTTAAACACTAGCTAAAAATATGATTTTAATCTTTATGTTTTATAAAAGATCTAAATAAGCTCCCTACTGTTACCTCTGTTACCACTTTTAGGGTACAATGAGTACTATTTTAGTAACATTAGTAGGCAATGAGTATTATTTTAGTAATTTTAGGCTGCAAAGAAGTATGAGATATAACAATAGGGACTTACTTAAACTTTTGTTGCAACATTGAGGTGCAAATCACACCTTTAGACTTAGTTTACCAAAAAAAAAAGTGATAGGGTTCAAATTTTGGTTATTTAGAGGTAAATGTAATGAAGGTAGGTGTTTTGAGAATTCAAAATGCCCAAATTTCCCTTGCCATTTTAATTCATGAACTAAATAATGTGAACTCAATATGTATAAGCAAGTGGTAAAAATGATTAACCCATGTTTGATAATCACTCAGTAAAACAAAAATGAAGCAAAAAAAAGGATAAATTGCTTATTATCTCAACAACTCATATAAAACTTGAATTTGTATCAATTTTTACACACTTATCATTTGAAAATCAATTATAAAGACAATGAGACACATTTTAGAAATAAAAAGGTTAATTGTTCATATGCACATCATACCTTACATTTTTAACTTAATTCAATAATTTATAATAACTCAAAAATCTTTCAAAGGCAATTGTCAAAAGGGTTAGAGATTCTAAAAGAAACATTAAGAAGTAAGGATCAAAGTATACAAAAAAAATTTAAATAATAAAGTAAAAGATGATATTCATTTTCTTCCTAATACCTAAACCATATATTAATCCCAATATATATATAAAAAAGAATAGTCACAAAATAAAAAAAGGAGTATAATAGCACATTTGTGGACTAGGTGGGCATAAAAGATGAAGAAGAATCACGATAGCGACTATAAGCATTAATGGAGGTGGATGGTGACTTGTATCAAAAAGAAGAGTGAAAGGAGAGAGGATGAAAGGTGACATTTCTAAGTTTAAAACAAAAAGATCTAATTAAAATCAAGGTGAATTAAAAATGATAATATAATATAATATAATATAATATAATAATTTTTCTTTGTTTTTTTTCTAGAAAATCTCATTAAAGGTATAAGACATAGTTTTGTAAAGTATGAGCATACATCAGAAACCAAAGTCTTTTAGATAAAACTAGAATTCACATTAGTCAAAGCCAATCATAAAGCGAGAGCTCACTATAGAAACTAAGGTCTTTTGGATAAACTTCAAATCACAAAAATTATATTCAATCATCAAGTGTGGGAATATGTTATAAGTTAAAGTCTTCTCGATATAAATCTAAACAGACATAACTATCCTAAAAATTATTCATGCCTATTCCTTATAAACGATTACTCCGACTCAAAGATATATTTTTACACCTCTTATTTTTAAGGATGCACATAATAATTGCAAATAAAATAAAAATTAAAGGGATATAAGTCTTTGAATTACCTCCCAACTAACACATTGTTTTAATGCATTTGAATATACATAGTGATTCGTCAAATTACATTATTTGGGCATTTAAGAGTTCTTTCTTTTAAGTTGCACATCTAAAATCCTTCATAAAAAGGTGCTTGAAATTTTGAATGATACGACAATAATTTTAACTGCAAATTTAGTGTCTATAAAATAGAATAAAGAATTTTTGTCAGAGATGGGGTCAAATCAATATACAACACATTATTCCTTATATTTTGAGAGATTTTAACTGAAAAATTGTCTAGTATTTCAAAATTTAACACATATTCCTTTTTGAATCTTTATATTTCTTCATTATTGAAATTATTATAAAACATAACCTTCAATATATCTTCACCATTAAAGTCAAAATTTTATTGCACTAAAAAATCAATGGTGTTTATAACAAACACATAATGTACACCAATAGAATATCAAATGGCATTATAAATTTTAAATTTAACAATTTCACTATGAAGTTTCATAATAAGTGTTCATTTATCAACATCAATTTTAGTCTAAAACATTGGATTTGAATTAGAAGAATTATTTTTTCTGTATAAAGCACATACAAATTAGTATAAAAAAACCAATTCATCAGCTAGAAATGATATATCCCTAAAAACTCCTTTAAGATGTGCAATGAATTGATTAACAATTATAATTACACTTATTTCTTTCAATGGGTTGACATTCAAAAATTTATAAATATAAATGGGTATGAAATTAATTGAAGCTCCTAAATCTAGCAATGCTTTTAAAATCATAACATTACCAATCTTACAAAGGAAAGTGAACATACATGGGTTCTTATATTTAGAAGGAAATTTCTTCTAAATGATAACTAAAACGTTTTCTCTCATACAGATTTTCCCATGACCTTTTAGTTTCCTCTTAGTGATGCATAATTCTTTGAGAAATTGAATATAATGAGGTATTTACTTAATCACATTAATAAGGGGAATATTTGCATTAACCTTGCAAAAATTTTAAGGAATAACCTTTTTGTAGCATTTTGTTTTTAGATTCTGCAACTAGGAAAAAGAGGAGTTATCATTATACGTTTGGATTGTTCACCACTTTAATCCATCAATTGAGTAGCTTACTTTTGAGGTATCACTTTTTCGTTCTTGATTTCTTCTTTGATTACATATTTTGATATCCTCTTTTTAGGCACTTTTAGCTTCTTTCCACTTTTCAAAGTAATTGCATTAACATTATACTTTAGATTGACGATGGTTTATGAGGGTAATTTAATTTTGCATTAAAACCCCAATAGGCTTAAATAAATTCCCAATTGACTTAAATTAGTTTTTCCAAATTTTGAATGCTTATTTTTATCTCCTATTGAACTTAATATGTGTTGGTTACAAGTGCTTTAATAAGTTCATTTAAATACGTACCTATTTTTAAAGATAAGTATGGTGCACAACTGGTTGTTTAATTTGATTTTTTAGAAACTCAATGGATTTGCTTTATTGATAAAATTACAATAAACTCTCCGTTCAGGGTTATATATATTTGAATTAGGGTTATACTTCATTTTTATGGACTTAGAAGTCCCCTAACGATATTGTCTTGTTCGTTAGTTCATCTTAAATTATAATATTGTCAATTTGATGCCTAAAATAGAAAAAAAAACACAAGTTTTCATTTGGTATATCAACCAATTTTTCTACAAGAGAGGTGAGATTAATTGTTGATAAATAGAAGTACTTTCTTATTAACTTTCTTTGGAGGCGAATCTTATCCGTTGCTAAACTATTACAAATTGATAACCATATTAAAAATTGAATTCCATACTTTTGTTAGAGTTTTCTGCCATAACAAGTATCTACTTACAATTCATATTTGGATCCATTATTAATAATCCCTCATAAAAATACTATATAAATAGTGTATCATAAATATGGGGTTACGGACAACTTGCATAAAGCAGTTGGAATATTTTGTAATAATTATATAGTCTTTTTGTTAAATTGTCGTATTTCATAGGTATCTTCTTAATGTTGGCAACTCGTGAAATAGGTCAAAGTTCTTAAGAAATTCATTTTTCATCTCATTCAAGTTGGTAATAGAACCTAAAGGTAAATAATAAAGTCAATCCTTAACTTTATTGCTTAGTAAGCAAGGAAATGGACACAATCTTATTTGATCTTAAATAAATCCTTAAGGTTTCATACTTGAATACTCTACTTTAAACTCCTTCAGATGCTTATAAGGATCTTTACCTTGAATTGCATGATAAGTGGGAATTAAGTGAATAAGACAAGATTTTAATTTAAAAGCTACATCAAGATTTGGATAGAAATGCGAAGTGGTTATTACCTCAAGTTTAGTTCTAGCAATTCCTTCAAAATTCTTTTGTTGGACATGATTTCTTCTTCATAATTGCTGGATAAAATGATCAAATTAATTACTAAATTTAAGCTAGGAGATGAAAATAATGATATTTTATTACAATGTTACTTAAAGTCTGTTTGTTTCCATTTATATTTTTGGTTTTTAGTTTTGGTTTCTTTCAGTTTTCAAAATTTATGAAAACCACAAAAGTGGTTTTTTTTTTTCATAATCTGACTTCCCATTAACTAAATATATATTATTTTCTTATTTAATAAATTAACTATTAACAAGAATTATGAATAATTTAATAAAATATTAAATTTAATTAATAAAATTATGATTAATTTAATTTTATTTAATAATTTTATTTAAATTTGTAATTAATTAAATTAATAATTATAATTAAATTTAAAATATGTTCAAAATATGAATTTCAGATAAAATTTTGATTTAATAATTAAAATAAAAAATAATTTTAAAATTATTTATTTTAATAAAATAAAATAATTTTATTGTTAATTTATTAATAAATATTTTATAAGAGATTAACATATTTAATTAATTAAAAATTTTATCTTTAAATTTTATCTAATATATAATTATCATTAGTAATAAAAATATAACTAAATTGATATTAACAATCAAACTAGTTTTTGTTCTTATCTGGAAGAAAAATATAAACTAAAAATTGTAATAGAAAAATATAAGTTGAACCAAACGACTACTTAGTTACTTCTCAATCGACAAGTTGTCTAACTATGTGACAAACAAACATAAATTTAAGAAAATAAATATATTAAAGACAATAATCATGGGAAATAGTGCTAAAATTTGATGGGTGTAAAATACATTAAAAATAAATTCTCTAGTTTAAAAAATTTTATTTGCAATGATGAGAAGGGTCATATCTACATATATTAGGTTGATTTATTTCTCCCTAAAACCATACAATGAAAAGGAAATCTTGTAAATTTAAACTAAAATGATTCAATCAAAATAATAAGGCTAAAGATAAATGAGTGGCATCCTAAAATTTTTTAAAAGATCGAAATAAGCCTATATTATTATATATGGTATTCCATTATATCTTAATATTTTTCTTTTGCCAGTTTCTAGTAATTGAGTTGTTGACTTAGCCTAAATAGCGTCCATCTAGGTAATTAAAACCCACTAGACGCTAACATGGTATTGAAAATGATTACTTTAAGCATTAACCAAATATATGATGTGAACCTCAATATTTTATAAAAAGTTCAAAGTAAACCCCTACGACATCTTTAATACCACTTTTTGCATTCTATTTAGGGTACAATAAAATAGTGTTTTAATAACGTTAAAATAATAATAGTTTGCTTATACTTTTTATAGAAAGTTGAGATATTGAACCTTTGGACAAATAATAAGAGAGAAGATATAACAATATTACAATAATGTCCAACAAAAGGATTAGTTTTAGTTTTGATTCACATAATTGATGGCTGAAACAAGTATAGTATTATGTATTCATGATTATTAATAAGCTATAATAACCTATCTCTCTTTATTTTCTTATTGACCAAAATAAACTCCTCAAATAATTTTATAATCAATAAATAACCATATTACTACAAGAAAATTACCGATTTTTGACGGAAAATTACTGATGGAAATAATACTGTTGAAAATTAACGACGAAAAATCACATTCGGTCAGTAAATTTGTCGTAATATATGGTAATTTGCGAGGGATAAAATATTCGTCGGTAGAGCTAGATGGGAAATTATGCCACTGATTTTTGTGATGGAATATAGTGACAGAATAGGACACCGTTGGTAAAAGAGGCATGAACCATAGGCGGCAAAATAAGCGTCGTCGTTTGCCAACGGAAATGTATTCCGTCGGTAAAGTTGAAAGTTAAACGTTGTTGTTTGCTTCAACTGTAATGTTTTTAATAAAACATAAACGAATTGGGGTGTACCGTCAAAAGTGTATTCCGTCAATTATTTACTAACGGAAGGGTTATTTTGTTGGTAAATTTAAAATTTAAATGCCACCGTTAGCTTCTTCTTCAGCATTTTTGTAAAATTGAAAATGACATCGTTTTCGTTAAACGTTTGATACTAACCACGAAGCCCACTCCCCAATTTTCACCTCACTTTCTTTTTCTCTCTTGCTGCTGGTTCTGTGTCGCCATGTTCGGGTGTTGGTTCCTTCTTGCTGTCCTTCTTCGTTCTGCGTCTTCGTTCCTTCTTCCTTCTTACCATTAGTTCCCTTTTGCGTTATCGGTTCCCTTCTTCATTCTATGTCTTCTTTTATTCATCGATTGAGGTTAGTGGGTTTTTTTTTGTACTGGGTTTTTTGTACTAGTTTTATAATTTCCAAACAGTGTTCATGTGGATGTTGAATTTGTATGGACGTCTTACCTACGACCGTGTGGAGTTTAAGAAATGGGTTCTTTGCCATTTGAATTATATTTCTCTACACATCTATAGAGGAAGATGCTTGGTTTCTCAATAGATAGTCTTCATTTCTCTAGATGTAGTAACTAGTGGTGACAATATTTTTGCTAAAGTTACAAATGAAGGAGTATTGTATTTTTTGTATATCAAAAGAATAGTTCGATCCCAATTTTTCATCCTCCAAGTTACTGAGAGTTAGAATAATTAGTCAAATTTGTTAAAGGAGATACACGAAAAATATAGGAGGTTATTGGATTTAACTAATATATTGTGCTTTAGACAAGATTTGGAGTCCACATAACAAAATTGTGCCATTGATTACTGCATTTGGCAATTTCATTTTTAGTTTGATGGAAAGCATCATAATGGCCTAAATATACATATAAATACAATTATGTAAATTTTTGTTAGGCAAAGTCTCTAACTTAATAAGTAAAAGTCTAAGTTAATGTCTATTTTAAAGTTGGATTCTTTAACTTACAAAATTTAAAGTATAACTAATGATTGGATTATATGTTGATAGTGGTTTGCTACTATGTTAATTTTGGTTTTGATAAAAGCATGCATGCTTTAGTTAAATGTTATACTAATTTAATGTTTATTTTCCAAATTTGATTATATACACTACAGATTTTTACTGATTACCTCTAAGAGAGCGATGTGAGAGAGCGATAGCTGAGGCCCTCTACTTCAAAGCTCACCTGTGTTTTTGACCCTCATCTATGGCTGTTGTCTCATTTTCTTCATCCCCTCCGTCGTCTTCTCGCTCACCCCTCTCCCAAAACCATGTGCTTTCACCTAGAAAACTCCCATCGTCTCCATTGTCGCCCACTATAAACCCTAATTCCCAAATCCATTCTTATAGCAAATCACCATTGTCTTCTTCCACACACCCAAATTCCCAGAACATTAACCCTAATCTCCCTATCCTCGACCCTAATCAAGTAGCAGAATCATTGACAACAAAGAGTTAGTCGACTCATGATCAAACTGACCCTAAGACTCCCTCCTAGACCTGTGTAACGACGGTGGAGACATTTCCAAGAACTTGGAAATCTGTTTTAATCGAATTAGTAAAGGAAGCATCCACTGTCAAGGAGCTAACTTTCTACCCCCTAGAGATCAAAGATGATAAAATTCTAGTTATCCCACCACCTGAATTAGCACTGTAAGGAGCCACTAAGCTTCGGCATTCTTTGATCGGTTTCTTCATTGGTAAGCCCCCAGCTTTCCCAATAGTGCATCAAGCACTTTCAAAATCGTGGTTAGCTTGTGGTTTGTCTGAGATTCTGGTTACTAGCTCGAACAAGTTTTTATTTAAGTTTGATTCTAAATGTGGTATGAATGAGGTGCTAGAGAAGGGCCTTTGGCATATCCAAGGGAAGCCATTGTTCTTACGCAAATGGAGTTTGAACACGGGGAAACAGGAGGATATTAAGTATGCACCAGTCTAGATAAGGTTTCATAATATCCCCTATGAATATTGGAATAATGAAGGATTGAGTAGGATTGCTAGTGCTGTTGGAAAACCTTTGTTAATGGACTCCCATATAGCCTGAATGTCTAGGATCTTCTATGCTCAAATGTGTGTTGAATTAGAGTTAGAAAGGAGCTAGCCTTTGTCCTTTCAATTGGCTACATATAATAAGGAGGGGCAAGTGACCTTTAGAGAAATTGAAACTGAATATGAATGGAAACCAGAGAAGGTTCTACAGAAGAGTTTGGAAGCCAACTGGCCATGTATTTAAGACTGGGACTCAATAGGAATTGGACAAATAGACTTGCTCCATTACTAAACGTGAAACTTAGAAGAAGGAGATAGATCAAGAGAAATCCCCCGAGACAGCACAAGTGATTCCTCAAGAGAACATTAATATTGAAAACCTACATGAGCCGAGCAAAGACAAAGACTTGGAATAAACTCATGATGATCCTAAAGGAAACCCCGATGATGCCAACGATCCTGGTGTAAGCAAAGCATGTAATTCTATTCCCTCTCTTAAATCTGATGTGATTCCCATTAATAATTCTAATGATCCTCAGAATCAGGGTTTAATGGAAGGGACAGAGGGGGCTTTTACAATTCGGAAAAGTAGAAAACCTAAAAGAAAACAATAGCTACAGGTTTTATCTAGTTTTAGAATTATGGACTTAGGTTTTTGGAATATAAGAGGTCTCAACAACAACAAAAAAACAGTTAGTTGTTAGGTCTTATCTTAGAATTATATCGATGTCCTTTATATGTTTGATAGAGCCTAGGATAAAATCTCAGTTTCTTTTGATCAATATTTGCTCTTCTATGTTTCCAACTTGGAATTTTTGTAGTAACCTAGATCAATCTTCGAATTCCAGATTAGTGGGAGCTTGGAAGCCTAAAAAAATTTTGTGTGCCCCTCTTTTTACTACTGATCAGATGATCCTTTTGAAGGTGACCCCTATAAATTGTGCTTTGTTTTTTTTGTGTCTTGTATATATGGGGCGAACAATGGAAATCATAGGAAAACTCTTTGATCAACCCTATCCAATACTAAAAACTTTGTTGGAAATCAACCATGGCTTCTAGTTGGGGACTTTAATGCCATTTTGTTTGCTCATGAAGCTGATCCTCTTAGTGTAGTGGATCTTAGTGGGATTAGAGATTTCGGGACGTGTGTTGAGGAGTGTGATGTTTTTAACCTAGACTCTAGTGGCCCTCAGTTTACTTGGTCTAATAAGGAATTCGGTGAATTCCACATAGTAAGGAAATTAGATGAAGCGCTTGTCAACTCGGAGTGGAGCACTCGATTTCCTAGAACCTTTAGTGAAATGCACAATCTTATTATTTCAGATCACTCTTCTATAGTGATCCTGTCCTTAACAGTTTAAAAGAAGAGACCCTCCCCTTTTAGGTTTTCTAATTTCCTAGTCTCTTAGCCAAATTTTCTTTAGATAATGGAATAGGCTTGGAACACACAAATCTGAGGGGCACCCATGTTTTGTGTCGTGTCTAAGCTCAAACTAGTTAAAAATGCTCTCAAATCCCTCAACTCAAACCAGATTGGTGATATTAATGTCAGAGTTGAGACTTGTCAAGCTACCATCAATACCATCCAAGATCAAATGAGAATTCTACCAAATCGGTCTCATCTAGCTGTTGAAGAACAAGAGGCTATAACTAATTTATTTCAGGCTTTAAATCAAAAAGAATCTTTTTACAAACAATCTTCTCATATCAAGTGGCTTAGAGAGGGGGATCGGAACACCAAATTCTTCCACAACTCTGTCTTGTCGAAGAGGAACAGAAATAATATACATTCCTTGTTGGGAAGCAATGGCCATAGGATTACAGACCTAGAAGAAATTCAGAAACATTTTCTACATTTCTTTCAAGAGTCTATTGGTACCAAGAAAGATCTAGCTTCTTCAAGTGAGTATGTGATAACTCTTTTTCCTCATCCGATTCCTGAGCACCTTAGACTTAACATTGTAGAAGAAGTTACTTTGCAGGAGACTAGGGAAGCCTTCTTCTCTTTCAACTCGAATAAGGCCCCAGGTCTAGATGGCTTCAATGGCTTTTTCTTTAAATATACTTGGCACATTATAAGGAATGATATCACTAGGGCAATTAAAGACTTCAAACATGGGAGGCTCCTCAAAGAGCTTAATTCCACTTTCATATCCCTTATCCCAAAGATAAGTCAGCCATTCACTGTGTTGGATTATAGACCCATCTCCTGCTGTAACATGATTTATAAGGTGATCACAAAAATCATTTCCAACATACTTAAAGAGATCCTTCCCCTCTTCATAAGCCCAAATCAGAGTGCTTTCATAAAAAATCATCGTATAAGGGATAACATCCTTTTAGCTTTAGAAATCTTTAAGAACTACCATCTCTCAAATCAACATAGAAGATGTGCTTTCAAAATAGATTTGGCCAAAGCTTATGATTCTATTCAATGGGACTTCCTCCTCAATGTGCTGATAGCTGTAGGACTCCTTACTAAGTTTATTAAATGGATTACAGAGTGTGTAACCTTGCCTTCCTATTCTATCTTGATTAATGGATCTCCTACAAAATTTTTCTTTGGGAAATTAGGTTTAAAACAAGGAGACCCTCTCTCTCCATACCTGTTTATCATTTGTATGGAAGTGCTTTCTACGTCTCTAAATGATACAATAACATCCAATCTAAATTTTCAATTCCATTAGAAATGCAAAACACTTAAACTATCCCATCTATTATTTTTTAATGACTTGTTAATGTCTTGTCATATTGATCTGGTTTCGGTGAGTACCTTGCTTACCTGCTTGCGAACTTTCTCAAAATTTTCTGGGTTGGATATGAATCATAGAAAAAGTTAATTCTTTTTATCTCTTAATGCGTATCATTTGTCCCTTCAATTGGAAACCACTTCAGGGCTTAAAAGGGGTAGTCTTCCTATTAGATATCTCGGTGTTCCTCTTTTAACAGGTAGACTGATTAGGAGAGATTGTATCCCACTGTTGGATAAAATTGATGCCAGAGTGCACAAGTAGACTCATAAAGCCTTGTCTTACGTTGGTAGAATTTAATTAGTAATTTTTGTCTTGTCCACATTTTTAAGGTCTATTGGGCTATTCACTTCCTGCTTCCTATCTCTGTCATTAAGGAGATTAAGTCTAAACTTAGGGATTTCTTGTGGCCTGGTAAGGTTGAGTCTCACACTCATTCTAAAGTTAAGTGGAATGATCTTTATCGTCTTAAAACAGAGGGTGGTCTAGGGATTAAGCATTTGTCTACATAAAACAATGTCCTACTAGGAAAAAGGATTTGGTTTTTGTTCAATGATAAGGAAGCTTTATGGGTAAAGTGGGTTCACTCCATTATTTTTAGAAGGTTAATTTTCTGGAGTGCTCAGCCAACTAATAATAGTTCTTGGAGATGAAGGAAACTTATTCAGGTTAGAAATATTATTGGGAATCATTTCAGGTTTAAAATAGGAAATGGACTTTCTACTCTATTATGGAAGGACTCTTGACACCCAAGAGGTATCCTTAAGGATTTTTCAACACGGAGAGCTATCAATGGGTCAAAATTTCCAATGACATCAAAAGTAGCTAATATTATTACGGATAATATGTGGTGCTGGCAAGGAGCCACAATGGAGACCATTCGTACACTCGAGCCTTTAGCATACTAACTGGATTGGTCCCATACGGAAAAATTAGAATGGAATGCAAGCCCCACAAGAATTTACACAAATAATTCCACATACAAATTGATGAGGCCATCCCTTTCGAAAGTACCTTGGCACAAATTAATTTGGAATAAAGGATCCAACCCAAGGTATGTCTTTATCTTGTAGCTAGCCGTCCTTAATAAGCTACAGACGAGGGATCCTCTCTTCTATACTTATATCCCTAATCACTGCTCCCTATGCCACTTGGATAATGATTCGTCCAATCATCTCTTTTTTTAATGTTACTTTCAGCTATACCTTCCTAACTTGCTCAATATCCAATCAATTCTACTTTGGTTCAACCAACCTCGAGGCCACAGGAACATTGACCTTAACAACTTTCTCATCCTTCTTGCTATCATTATGTACAACTTATGGTCCGAGCGAAACCTTAGAACCTTCAAAAATGCAGCCATGGATGTGGTGAAAATTAATACTAAGGTGATCTTCCAAGTAATGAAGCAACTCATCTTAAACACTGAGAGAAGGTAAATTGACGTTTTAGGCTTGTTTTGGTTCCTTCTGGTTTTTATTGTGCAGGTATGTGAAACATTTTGGAGAGTCCAATGTGTTTCACTCATTCCTATTTGAGGGGAGCATAAATGCTTGGCAAGGATATACATTACATCTTTAGCAAATGAGAGGTAACTCACTCCAAATAGCAAGAAGGCATAAGATGTAATATTAGCTGAATCAACAAAAGCTAGGAAGAGGTATCCCAATCTACAAGGTTTGCCCCTTTGGCATGATTCCCATAGGCGAGCCACTAGTATCTGATTAGATGGAGTGTTAGAAATGCTTGAGCAATTGGTATGTTTGGGAATTTACTTCAATCTAGTTGTGTTACTGGCAATATACCCTTTGATTTGGTCATTTTGGTTGCTGGACATGTTTCAGTCTTGTTTTTATGTGTGTATGGTGAGGGGGAACAGTTAGGGT
>JANSVA010203859.1:0-27466 GCA_025504915.1 Erythroxylum reticulatum
GCCGCGGTATCACCCGCAAACACACGCCGCAGTATCACCTGCAAACACCTACGGGTGGGGTGTGGGGTCCAACAAGTTTTGTTTATTTTTTGTGTTTTTTTCTACAGGAACATGCCTCGAACTAAAAATCCTACCCGTATTACCCCCACTATCCCTTCTAGTTCATCTAGTGATTCTAGTCCTTCGAATAGTGCTGATTCTGATTTTGCCGACCTAGTCGAAAAGGTAGACGCTGGGCCATTCATTAAAGAGTGCCCTTTCCCTTTAATCCACCCAATAATCCTTTTGTCTAACAACTAGTACACTCTCAACTTATGGGATTAGTCTAACCACGAGATCAAGGCAACGATAAATTCGTTTGTTATTTCTATACCTATGCTCGATTCCATAACACCATGGAACTTAATTTTCGTGGTGTGAAAGCCTCTAATGCATTCAACTCATCTAGCATTCGCAGCCATTACAACCTCCCTCCTATTTTTCGCTGCCACTACAATCAGCTGATCCACCACTATCTTGGGATGATGTTATTCGTACCTTTTATCAAGAGGGCACCATCTAGCATCAGCCCCAAATTTATCAACGTTACCTTAAACGTTCTGATCTCCAACCCGAAGCTCGTCCTTGGATCCATCTTGTAAGTAATAACATCATTTTGACCACCCATCTCGCCTTCGTCACGAAACAACAAGCCCTCTACCTTTACCTTCTCATGACTGGTCGCCCAGTCGACATAGCTCATGCCATTGCCTTTATTGTCCATGACTCCATCACCACTGTGAAACTCAGCCATTACTTTCCCCTACATCATCACAGACATATTTTGGGCCCACCATGTCTCGGAATTCAATAATGACAGCTATGTTGACCCAGCTTTTCTGTTTCAGTACACCCTCCTCAAACAACCCCTCCTCCACCCTCCTCACCCCTCCACCCACATTCCTGATGACGTGACAACCCTTACAACTGTAGTGCCACGTGAGGACGATCCTCCAGCTCAAGCCACTCCTGGCCCCGTGACCTTGTAGACCCTCGCTGGCTGAGTTGATGGCCTCTATGTAGAGCTGGCTACTCTCCGGGACACCCTTCTTCAGGCGGTAGCCAGGTAGCATCGAGATTAGCGGTATCACCAGCAGATGGATGCATTGCTCACTGAGCATCTTCACTTCTAACTCCCCTCTGATGAAGATGACCCACTGAGTGGTGCTGGCACATCAAGAGCAAGTCCCTTTGGCGCTGTGGATGATCATCCTATGAAGTAGCTCGAGTTGCTTGTTCTTGTATTTTCCTTCCTTTTGTTTTATTTTTTATTTTTTCGGATACTCAGTTACATTTTTCATGAACAAACTTATTGGCTAGGTCTTTATATAATTCTCTTTGAACTTTCGACATGTTGTTTTTCATCAGCTTTACACTTCCCCTTCACTGCATACTTTTTTTAATTGTTCTTCACATTGAGGATAATATGATGTTTAAGTATGGGGGAGGTTGTTCCAATTTGCAATTCTTGTTTGTGCATCATTTTCGGCCATTTAACCACTTGTGCAAGTCAATTGTGCGTAATATGACAATTTTAAACTTGGTAGTTGAGGCCAATCGCTTGTTTCAAATGTTTCTATCATTTATCGCTGAGGTGAACTCTTTCTTCGCCACAGCGACGTTGTGGAATTAATGTTTCGTCGCAGTGAACTCTTGGTTTCGCCGAGGCGACACCGTCCTCTTTACAGAAACTGTTTTAAAATTTCCTTATTTCAATAATTCTCCCTAATTAGATTCTTTTCACTCTTATCTCAAAGATTTTATAAGTTTCAAAGTGGTCCCTGTGTTTTTGAAAATATCATTTATTTTTTAAAATGATAGTTAGTTTTGGCTAATTTCATTTTCGATGTTTTCAACACGAAGTAAGTGAGTGTACGCTAAAAAAAGTAGCACTTTATGTTTTTAAACCTTGAGATTATTAATTGAGACATTAACCTTGTTGGAAGGATATTTGGGCCTGAATTCTTTCATTTATGTGTGTATTTGCTTAATTTCACATCTCTATAGAACTTGTTTTAATTCTTGATTAAAGCTTGATAAACTAGAATTTGGTTAGCATGATAGAGGCATTCTTTCAAAACCCTGCTTCCCCAAACATAAAACCCTAAACACTTAACCATTGCTAACCCCTTGAGCCATATTTTTTAGTACATACACATGTCTTAATATTGTTGTAAATATTTTATTTCCAGTTCTTACTTTAAGTCTATCAAAAAAAATTCTCAAAAGAAATTTGTTATTGAGGAAAGCTAAGGAAATAAAGAAAGTAAAACATAAAATCAAAAGGCTTCCTATAAAAAAATGAAGAAAAGAAAGAAAAAAGGGGTTTCTCAGAAGAAAAATGTTAAGTGATAGATTATGTTGTTTTTTGTGTAAATATTTTCTTACTTACAGTTGACGATTATTTCATAATTATGATGCATGTACTCATTTTTCTTTTTTCTCTTCAATCCATTCATTTAGCCTTCCGTATATTACAACCTTGAAAAGTCCTCTTGATTTTCAACATTATAGTTCTTGTAGTGGAGAGGTAGAACTATCATAAGCCTATGGTAAAGAATGGACTAAGCAGATTTTAGAGAGAAATTATCCCAAGACAAGTGAGTAGAGAGTTAAATAGTTTCCCTTGAGAGAAATCTCCTTTGCTCAATCTGTTGGATTAAATTCTTATAGTGTTTATTTTCTTGGCGTTCTTTCAGTCTGCTTTGGTTGATTCTGAGAAAGTGGCTTTACTAAATTCCTACTCTCATTTTTAAGTATGGTCGGAATTTTATTTTGCACATGTATCTCTTTGAATTTTATAAACTTTGTTCAGGAGTACAAAGGTCTAAGTGTAGGGGAACTTGATTGAACCCAAGTTTCTTATATAAATTGGTGACATTTTCATGGTTCTTACTACACTTCTTAGCTCTTATTTTTAGATTTTATGCTTAATTTGACTCTTGAGTGCTTGCCTTTACTTTATGTAGTTTGAGAGTAAAATTGCCACAAATTATTATCAATTGCACTACATTAATTTTCTAAGAACAATTGATACTACAAACTACGATTTATTGTAGGAGACTCAAGAAGAAATAGAGTCAAGGAGGGAAGGCTAAAAATGATAAGCCAACAAGTCAATAAGTGCAACAGGAAGTTTGTCTCGGCGAAAGTTCATGTTTCACCACGGCGAAGCATGAAGAATTCACGCAGAGACTCTTCAGGTTAATTTTGTCGCGGCGTGAATTAATTCTGTCGCTGTGGAGAATGCGACAGATTATTGAAGAAACCGTTCAGGAAAAGTTCGCCGCAACGAACTCTTCCTATCGTCGCGGTGAATCTTCAAATATTCGAACCATTTTCAGATGTTTGCCCACTATGCAACCCGATCCTGTTTGTAAAAACCTACCCATTTTAGGTTAAGTTGAAATGGGAGAGCCAACAATTTAGAGAGGATACTCACTCTCTCTACTATTCGAGCAACTCTTCTACACACACCCTTATCTCCTCTCATCCACACCACTGTTTTGCTCCTTCCATTATCAACTATTACCATGGATGCTTCCACTGGGTTCGCGGTTATGAAATCTCTTAGAGTTATGCTTGGCTAGGCACCTCTCTCCTATTGAAGAGGTAGCAATGGCTTGAGTTAAATGGGCTTGAAAGGGAAGTAGCTTAATGTATGTTTGGCTATGATTTATGAACTCCTAAGTTTAGGAATTGCAATTTGTAGTTGACATTCTTGGTTAGAGTTTAATCAAGTGTTGGATATTTAATGTGTTGTTGTGATTTGTTGATGTAGAACTTTGAGTCTAAATATATGAAGTATCATATATGTCTATTTGTGATCCTGTTGAATCTCTTTTATCTTGCATAGTTGTGTTTGATATTGACTTGAATTGAGATCCCAAATGACTTGTTCCATTGACCTACCCCCTACACACACTAAAGGCATTTAACAAGGTCTTAAGAAATGGAGTTCATTGATTAAGACCTTGGACTTAAAGAGTTCTTTAAGGATTACCTTTTGAAACTTAGTGATTCCACTCCCATCAAAAAAAATTTCGAACTATGATAGCCAAAGCTTGTTTTCAAAAGGATACTATTACCATTTGATCATTGTTTTTATCTTATCGTTTTCCTATTCCCAAAATTCCCAAAAAAACTTTTTATACATTTTTCTTATAATTCATTTAATTTTGTCAAGATTTCTAAAGATCAACCCCCTTCCTTGCTAATTTAGCTTACATATCGTAACACATAGGCTAGCTTAGATCCATTCATTAGGTTCTGATTAAGTGACAAGAGCTGAGGTTGCATTCTATATTGCAATCCTTGGAATTAAATTTTTTATTTGAGCTCCAAGGGTAAGAACAAAAAGGCTTCAAATCATGCCGCTTGTTAAAACTTTACGCTTGCCTTTAAATACTGTAACGACAAAACTAAAAAAATTACCATTTTAGTGCACATGTAATCTTTTTCTATCAAATCGAGAGGAGCCTTCTAAAACGAAGGGGCCTATTAAATTCTAAGGGACTTACCAAATCAAGAGAGAGTTTCTAAGGAAACAGAATAGAAAGAGCGCGCTAAATGAAATGCAAAGACAAGTAGTAAAGAATATTTATGCAGAAATAATATCAGACCAAGCCTTTTCTTAACACACAAAATCTATCTTCAGATAGTGGCTTAGTGAAAATCTCAGCTACTTGATTCTTAGTATTATCATGCAAAAGATCAATGGTTCCTTCTAAAACATTATGTCTAAGAAAATGATGTTTAATTTCTATATGCTTAGTTCTAGAATGACGCACATGATCTTTAGAAAGATTTATGGCACTCATATTGTCACATAATAGAGGAATATGATAAAAGTTTTGCGAAAAATTATGTAGTTGATGCATCATTCATAAGATTTGAGCACAACAGCTGGTAGTTGTTATATATTCTGCTTCAGTCATCAAAAGTGCTTTGTAATTTTGCTTATTGTAGGACTAAGATACTAAACATCCTCTAAGAATTTGACAGTGACCACTTGACTTTTTTGATCGATTTTATCACCTGCATAATCTGCATGACAATAGCCCACAATGTCAAATGAATCAGTTTTTGGATACCATAGTCCAAAATCCATAGTTCCATGGAAATATTGAAATATTCATTTGACTGCTTGAAGATGACTTCTTTTTGGATTTGATTGAAAGCGTGTGAAAAGACACACACTAAGCATAATGTCTGGTCTTAAGCTTACAAGATATAGTAGTGATCCAATCATTCCTGTATACTTTATCTCATCCGTAGCTTTGCCTTCTTTATCTTTATCAAGTTTAGTTTCAGTGTACATAGTAGTAACCATCGTTTTGATATTCTCAAAATGATATTTCTTGATGAGTTCCTTTGTGTATTTGTCTTGACTAATGAAGATTCCTCTTTTTTTGTTTGATTTGTAATCCAAAAAAGAATGATAATTCTCCGATCATGCTCATTTCAAACTCCCCTTATATTAATGCTGAGAATTCTTCACAAAAGGATGGATTAGAAGCGCTAAATATTATGTCATCAACATATATTTGCACTATGAGTAAATCATTCTCCTTTTTTTTAATAAATGAGGTTTTATCGACCTTTCCTCTTTTAAAGTTATTCTCAAGAAGAAAATTACTTAACCTTTAATACCATACTCAAAGAGCCTGCTTTAAACCATGCAAAGCTTTGGTTGAATTCATCATGTTATCCTGATGGTTTTCATCTTCAAAACTTAAGGGTTGCTTATTAAATACTTCTTCGTTAATGTAACCATTTAAAAATTCACTTTTAACATCCATTTGGAACAACTTGAATTTTCTATAGCATGCAAAGGTTAAGGACAGACGTTGAGGGTTGTTGGCCCAATATCTAGAACTGCCTATATAGTGATACATACTTCTAATCCGATTTTGGTTAGTTGATGATGCAACCAGTTGTGGTTGTTTAGAGTGGTGTTAACCATAAGACTGCATCATGCATTCATAATGCTCAGTACTAAGGACTGTGATTCCATTTGGACTTAAAATTGCACCATCACTATTTCCAAAGTCTATAAATTCTAATCGATTCCAATCTAACAACAGGTGCATAAGTTTCATCAAAATCAATACCTTCCTATTGATTGTAACCTTGAGCTATAAGTCTAGCTTTGTTTCTTACCACCATACCATTTTTGTTAAGTTTGTTTCGAAATACCCAATAAGTTCCAATAACTGACTTGTTTTGTGGACGAGGCATAAGATTCCAAACTTTGTTCTTGCTGAGCTAACTTAACTCGTCTTTCATAGTTGAGAACTAACACTCATTAGTAAGAGCTTCCTCAATAGACTTTGGTTCTAGTTGTAAGATGAGAGTCACAAAGTTGTTTTTAAACGATGATCCTGTTCTTATACTTTTAGAGGGATCTTTAAGAATGTATTGATGTGTATCAAGACCTCTCCATTCTCTTAGTGTTTTTGTTGCATAGGCTCCTGCTGAGATGAAAGAGCTTACTTTGTTCTAGGTTTAGATGGGCCTTCTTAATTTTATGATTCTAAAGGTACTATAAGCGTAGTTTGAATCTCCGATCTATTTTTAGGTACCAATAGATGCTCTTCATCATCTGAGTTAGTTACTGTTGTCAAAGGTAGTGCTTCATCAAATACTACATGCATCAATTCTTTTATCTTCTTTGTTCTTTTATTATATACTTTGAATCCTGTACTAGCGATACTATAGCCTAAGAAAATAGTTTTATCTGAACTCGTATCAAACTTTCCAAGGTTGTCTTTTCCATTTTTTAGTATGAAACACTTGCACCCAAATGCTTGAAAGTAAGCAACAATTGGTTTTCTTCCTTTCCACAGCTCATAGGGGGTCTTTTCAAAATTTTTCTTATAAGACATCTATTAACTACATAACATGCCATAGATACTGCTTTTGCCCAGTGTCCATAAGGTAGTCCACTTTCACACAACATGGTCCTAGCCAATCAACCAAAGTTCTGTTCTTTCTCTCTATAACTCCATTTTATTGAGGCATCCTTGAACCAGAGAAGTTATGAGTTATACCATTCACAGAATTCTTCAAATTTTTTATTATCAAATTCTCCTACATATCGCTTCGAATTGAAGTGATGCAATAACCTTTTTCTATCTGAATTTTTCTGCAAAACTTCTCAAACACTTCAAAAGAATCATCCTTATTTGATAAGAAATAAACCCATGTAAATCTGGAGCAATCATCTACTAAAACAAAACCATAATATTTACCATCAAAACTTTAAGTCCTAGTGGGACTGAATAAATCTATGTGCACAAGTTCAAGTGGTTAGTACACATAATATTTTTAGGAGGAAAGTTGCTTTTGACTTGTTTACCTTTTAAACTAGCCTTACAAACCAGATTGCTTTTGAACTTTAAGGTTGGTAGTCTTTTTACTAACTCATTTTTGGACAATTTTGATAGAATGCTCATTCTAGTAGGTCCAAATCTTCTGTGCTAGATAAACGAATCTTTTTCTATAGAGACAAAACACTTAACACTTTGTGAAGACGTATCTTCTGGTTAAGCACAATAGATGTTCTAATTTCTAGGACCAACAAACAAAATATTATAATTATGAATATCAACAATTTCACATTGCAATGCATAAAAAATGACTTTGTAACTTTTTTTCATTTAGCTGGCTCAAACTTAACAAGTTATGTTTCAAACCATCAATAAAGAGAACGTTAACAGTGGAGTTAGAGTCTTAATTACCAATTTTACAGAGTCTTAATTACCAATTTTACCAATTCTGGTGACCTTTGTTTTATTTTTGTCCCTAAGTTTTGTTCTTTTCCCTATTCAAATTTTATTTCTCCTCTTAAGACCAATTACCATCCACTCCTACGTCACAACTCAAAAAATAGCCTCCCATTAACATGTTTTATCTCTTCACTTGGAACATATTTCTTACCATCCTTATACATTTACTCATTTAAAAACCATTATCAAATTTTGAATATCTATCTTTCGCTCGTCTCTTCGAACAACCCTTATCATTTTTCAATTACCAAATCTGTAAATAATATATCTTTTCTTTGATCTTACTCTCCATCTCAATTCACTTTCCTTTCCTAATATTACCTAGTTGTTCTAAATCTATTTGCTATCTATCCTTTTGATTGTTACTACTTAATCTAATCCAAACTCATCATCAATATTCATTCCATAAACATATCTATCTATATTTCCAATATATCCACACATTTAGTCCCTTGGCCTATGACCATTCATGAACTTTCATTCTTTTTCATCATAATTAATATGCTCCTTAAGCATTTAATTTATCCCCACCTATCCAATATTAGTCACCTAAAATAGTAGTTAACTCTTACTTTAATTATAATTCATCACCTTAAGATTTTGTCTAGTAAGTCATATCTTTGATTTTATATATACTACCTCACCAATTAATCTACCATATAGCCTTACTTATTATTCAAATATATTATTTATCTCTAACATAATTGGCAGTAGCACATCATAAGGCTATGCCAAAATAAACTAGACGTACTATTATAGCAGTGGTGAGTCTAGGTCGATCCCACAGAGAGTGTTTGGATAGATTTTGAAATGAAATTAATCAGTGTTTAGGTTTTTTTGGGGATTTGGTTTAGTTAAAAATAAGAAAATAAACTAGCTAATAAAAGAAAATTAAAGAAAACATGCAAAAATGACGAAAGTGGTGAATTCATTAGGAGTCTGGTTTTTTTTGTTCAATCTCAGTCTACACCATAATTAAACATATTTCATTGAATTTTTTTCTTTTACCTCTCCTTGAACTATTAATTGTAGGTTAATTATATGATCTATTAACCCGAGTTTTGCCTTAGGTTATGTTTAATTAAGATACGATCATTAATTAAACCTAACTACCAAATAACCTAGGATATGATCACTAGATTCAATTGGGTAGTCACATTACGAATTAAGAAAACCGATTAATCAAAACAACAACTACATACGATGGAGTCATTTAACTTAGGTTATGTTATCCCTAATGATTACAAACCATTAGTCACTGTAAATGAATTTCAACATAATAATTACGGATTATATTGAAATTCTAGCAATAGGTTTGTAATAAATTTATCCAATGAATGCATTCAAATCATCTTTTCACAATGCCAAAACAATAGACATAGGATAACACAATTAATTCATAAGAGAGAAACAAAGAAAAAATATAAGGAAGGAATGCTTAACCGAGTCGTCGGCATCTATATCACCTCCGAACTAGCATCGGGAAGACATCCCTCTATGGGTCTCTCACGGTTAAGAGCTTTCTTTGCCCTCTTCATTCTCTCCCGAAGCTCTCCTCTTCTCCAACCGAAAAACACCCAAAAATATCATATCCTCAGTATTCACAACAACTCTCGCTTTATACTAAAAACTAGGTTTAAAATAGGTAAGGTGGCATTGTGTCACGGGTGTGCATGGTCTTTCACAGCCGTGCAGCCCTCTCATGGCCATAAATTTGAGAGGTATTGCATAGGCATGAGAGGTGTCTCACACCCATGCAACTTCTTGTATGGCCGTGAGCATGCTTTTTCACTCTTTACTCTTCACTCTTCATGTTCTTCATTTTTCTTGTATTTTCTTGTCTTGTTCTTACTCTAATCTTCTTCTTCTTAATCTATGAAGACAAATGAGTGTGATTATTCAAAAAATGACTCAAATATAGTGCTTTTGACTCACTTTAGCTTCTTCGCTTTCGAATTGTGCCTAAAACCAAATATGATTCAAATTGAGTATCTTAAACATTTTCATAGCAATAATCACTAAGTATTAATGAATAAATTCATAATCAATTAAACACATATTGATAATCACCCTTTGAGTATATTTATTATTTACCTTTAAGATTTCTACTACATGACCTCAACTCTAAAATCTTATTCATTATCACCAACGGGTTTCCACAAATAATCATCATAATTCAATTTAACCCAAAAATCTTATTTATCAATTGCATATCACTCTATATCCCTCATTTCAATTAATGTTCGTTTCCATTTAAGTATATCTTACATTCTCCTATTAATGAATAATTCCTCATACCTCTCTAACTTCCTACGTTATCATCCATTCATACTTCCATTTTACCTTATCATTTCCTTTAGGCAAACTTAGCTTATATTTACCAATTGTAATCTACATTACATTCTTCCTTTAACTATTCCATAAAAATCATCACCTATATCATACTTTTCCTTAAACTTTTTCCTTCCTTATAGCCAATCATCTTCTTTTCTTACTTATTTCCCTCGAACTTTTTATGAAAATCTTTTCCATATAGATCACTTTCATGACCTAGCATACTATCGCTTTATATTAGTGATCATCCCTAACTTCCCTCTTTCTAGGTAGCTTTTATTAAGCACTTGTATTTTCCTCAATTACCTTAATTATTTCCCATCTTTAATACCATCTCAATGTATCCTTAATATCCTTTTTCAGTATCACCAATTAACATTAATAACATAACTTAGGGAATTTTGGTTAACATAACCAACTATCATTTAAACTAATCCATACCTTAATTACTCTCCCTAATCTTAAACCAAATATCGCACCTAAAATGTAATGTCACATAACACATCCTTATTACACCTAAATACGACCTTAATAATTCATAAGACAAATAATCATCATAAAAAATTAATTAATCACAAATTTATATCTAAAACATCCACCACTGCATATTTACATAATACACTACTTTTTCATCATCCTTTCTCTTAGACATCTTCTTTAACTACATTCATAATCATTCACATATGTAATTCCATAGTTAGCTTAACATTTATCATTCTAAAATCTTATCATTAAGATTATACGCCAAATAGCTTAATATAATAATAGAATTAATTTCCCATTTAACCATCATATCCTTGATAATTCTATTCTTTCCTACCTAAATCTTTTAATTAGATTATGCTCACTCATCCTATATGATGGACCAAGACACCTTAGTGGCATTCTATAAACATATCATTCTAACCTAGGCTCTAGTACTAACTTGTCACACCCCCACCTTAACAAGGCCTAATATGGAGCATATAGTGTTAACTTGACACAATGTGGCAAGCTAACCTTATAAATGCACATGAATTGTTATATTAATATATTCTATTCATGTAGTCATTCAGTTTACAAGATATTTTAAGTTCGAAAAGAAATAATTCATTCATTCATCATAATAGTCTAAGAGAAATCCCATCATTATTCACTACATAAGTTCATATCCTAACTATTAACAACATCATAATAATTTTAGTTTACAAGTTGACTACCGCTGTTTGTATTGATGTGTAAAGAATAATGTTCAAAATACATGAGAAAAATGAGATCAATCAGAAAAATTTGGTTGACCTTGACTAGACATTACTCATTCTTATTATTGCTGATGCTAGCTAGTTGACTTAATAAAGTTTTTATCCTTTTTTTGGGTGAGTGGAAAAATAATAAAAATGTGAGTATTACATTAGTGAGAGAAAAACATTTAAACATTTTTACCCGTGAGTGCTCATGCATCAAAAAAATCAATTTTATTTTAAATGCAATTTTGGTTTATAAAATAAGTAGCAAATTTCACTACTTTGTTACCATGCCTGCTAATGTATCAATAACAATCCAACTTAAGAGTCAATCACATCAAGACATAAGGCTGATTGTGACATTTCACATCAAGGTTTAAACAAGAAATTTATTCTTGAATCAAGCATCATTATACTCATTAAAGCATAAGTTCATTAATCACCATAATCATCAATGACTTAATATGATATCATTTCCTTAAACAAGCAACACCACATCAAGTCTGAAACACCCATATAGCTCAATTTCATAACACATGCCCTTTATTAAATTTTTATTCATTTTCGTTATCTTTTTAATCTAAGGATCCTTATTTTGTTGCCCAAGTCACTTCACTTAGGTCTTTTTCCTAAGGCACCTCACTCAGGTCTATATTTAAGGAAATTTAGGATATGTCACCTCACTTAGGTCTTGTGTCCAAGTCACCCCACCTTAGGTCTTTGTTTAAGAGAATGTGCTTAAGTCTCCTTACTTAGTTCTTTTACTAAAACCACCTTAGTTAGGTCTTTATTAAAGAAAATTTACCTAAGTGACCTCACTTAGGTCTTTTGCCTAAGCCACCTCACTTTGGTCGTTGTTTAAGAAAATTTGCCTTAGTTACCTCACTTAAGGATTTTGTTTAAGCCAACTCACCTATGTCTTCATTCAAGAAAATTTGGCTCAGTTATCTCACTTAGATCTTTTGCCTATGCCAACTCGCTTTGGTCTTTTTCCTAAGCTACCTCACTTAGGTCTTTGTTTAAGAATATTTACCTAAGTCACCTCAATTCAGTCTTTTGCCTAAGCCACTTCACTTAGGTCTTGCTTAAGAAAATTTTCATAAGTCACATTATTTAGGTATTTCATTAATTTTATTTAATCAATTCCTTTATTTTCAATTTTTATGGAAGGCACTTAATTTCACTACGTATTTTCAAAAAAAAAAACAATTTCCATTCTAACAAAAAGTTCAAGGCACATGACATAAAATTTTAGCACAATTTAATCATCAACACAATATTTGTAAATAACAACATTGATAAATTAATAAATTTCTCATTAGGGTTCAAATATTTCTTACATTATCAATTTTAAGCAACTCTTAATTCATATAAATAAACCTTTTATATGAAATTCACAATGACTCACCACAATCACAAAATTTACTCATTCAGTAACAATCTCTTAACAAGAATAACTTAAAAATCATTTAGATCTAAACTAAAAAAAAATTCACACTTATCATTCATACACACACACATATGGACAAACACACACATAAAATATTTTCATGTTTAAAATCTTCCCAAAGTCAATTCCTACAATCCTTGAAATTAGCTCCTAACAACAAAACACATAGTCATAATAGCTTGAAAGGCCTATGATAAATCATTTATATCTCCTAAATTATTAAAAATGTATCCAAACCATTTTACAAATGATTACCCAATGTCTAAACCTAAAACTTTCATATTTTAAACAACTTCTAAATCAATTATCTAAGCACTCAAATCATGAGTATAATCTTGGATACAACTTCAATCCTACTAGATAAACTAGTTTTGGAAATTCGACTGTCTCTTAACCTATAAAATTTGGGCACTTGCCCTTTTATGAAAATAAATTGGACATGTACATATACAAATTTTATGTTTTACACTTTTTTAAATTTGCAACTCCTGACCCTTAAATAATTAGACAAAAATAGCTCAGTCATTCACGTCCAAAATAAAATAGCTACGTTTATTAACTTATGTCTGACAAATTGAACCATATTTCCTTAAACCTTTTACAAAATATTAGAATATATAAACAAACATGAAAGATCAATATTTGCAAAAAACAATTTACTTAAATCATCAAACATAAACTTTTCTAAGAGGGATTAAGGAAGGGATGCAATCACATTGGCCTATTATTGAAAATGAA
Source organism: Erythroxylum reticulatum (assembly GCA_025504915.1). Classification (NCBI taxonomy): domain Eukaryota; kingdom Viridiplantae; phylum Streptophyta; class Magnoliopsida; order Malpighiales; family Erythroxylaceae; genus Erythroxylum; species Erythroxylum reticulatum. The sequence continues at coordinate 13,575 of JANSVA010203859.1, forward strand.
GTCTTCTTCTTCCTCCAAGTCTCTTTTTTTATTGTCACTCTCTCTTCCTCTTCTCCTTTAAGAGTGTCTTCCCCTTTGACCTAAATCCTCCTTTTTTCATCTCTTAAAATCTAATTAATATATTTTTAAAAAGTATTTTATCCATGCCACATAGTGTGAAATTCTAACAATGCCCTCAATAAGCCTTCTTCTACATATTTTACTCTATATCCTTATTTGTCCATCCACCTTTTATTTTTTACCTTATATATATATCAACTTATTTTAACACCTAATTAGCATACTAGTGACCTCAAAATAATTTTTCTCTAATAATTACAATTTATTTCATCTTTAACACATTTTCTTCCAATTTATCCACTAACATCAATTATTCTTAATTATTTCTCTAAAAATTTGAAGTAACAAATTTGTTCCAAATTTCCATTAATTGTTCTCAAAATCTCTCCTCATTAAGCTAATTCTAGCGAAAATCAAAATTTCCTTTTCTAGGTACGAAAGTGAAAACTACATAAAAATTGAAGTTCAAGAATAAAAATAATTAGAAATAATGTGCTTAAATTATAATTTAGAAGACAAAATAAAAATTTTAAGCATGACAGATATCCTTTACAAGAGATAGAGAGAGAAAGAGAGAGAGGGGGAGGGAGAGAAATGGTGCCATTTTGAATGAAGGAGCTTCAGATGATACCTAATTTCTTTAGTTAGAATGATCCCCCACTAATTGGTGAGAAAATTTTAAATATTGTAATCTATCCAATAGGGTAAGAAGTTGTGTATGTAATCCTTTAGTCTAATTAGAGAACAATTTGTTATAATCTTACTATATTATAGTAGAAGTATTTCTCGGACCTAAGGTTCCATTTTTTTCCCTTTAAATTAGAGTTTTCAAGTAAAAATTTAGGTATCCTCTCTACCTAATTTTTATATTTTATCTTGCCCATTTAAAAATATATAAAGAGGAAAAAGATAATCTATAATATTAACTTGTCTTTTCCCAACATTGGTATCAAGGTCAAGTTTGTTGGATCATCATCCTATTTGTGTGATTTAAGATGAAGGGCATCGTTACCCATGATGGTGACAAGTTTAAACTTACTATAGAGAAATAATCTTATTGGAAGACGATGATAGAGGAGCACCTATATTGTAATAATTTGCACAAGCCAATCATATATGGCTAGGATGAAAGACCAAAAAAGAATGGGAGCTCTTAAATAAAAAGGTGGTGGATTTAATCCGAAAGTTCATAAATTGAAATTTTTTTGAACATATGTTAACCTACACAAGTGCATACAAATTGTGGACAAAATTGTATTCCACGATTTAGAAGAAGATGCCTCAGAGCAAATCCTAATTAGTAAGATGGTTGGTTAAGATGGACTATAAAAATGACTAGAGTATGCTTGAACATCTAAAGACATCTAAAGTGCTCATAAATTAGTTGATAAAGACTAAGATAGATATTGAAGAGGAATTACAAGGCTTATTATTTCTTAAGTTCTTACTTGAGAGTTAAAATACTCTTGTTGTCATACTTAATAACTTGACTCTAGACGGAAAGTTCACCATAGACACCACAACTGATAGCTTATTGAATGAGGAAATCAAGAGAAAGGAGCATGATATATGTATACAATTTAAGGCCAACGTTATTAAGAATGGAGGAAGATTTGAGAACCATAAAGAGATTAAAAGTGAAGGTTAAGATAAATCTATAGTGTGTTTCAAATCATGCTCAAAATTCATCTACTACTATTGTGGCAAACTTGGTCTTAATAAGTTAAAATGTCAAATTCTTAAAAGAGACTAAAAGAATGGCATTGTTAAACCAAACCAAATTAACCCAAGAAGAAAGAAGAGATGAGGACAACTGCTATTATTGAAAAAGACTATGATGATTTCTTCCCCATTAGAGAAGATAAGTATCTTAACATCACATATAATGATTATTTATGGATCATTAATTCAAGTGACTCCTTCTATGTTACCTCATATTAAGACTTCTTGATCATACCAAGGTAGTGACTATGGTATCGTTAAAATGGGAAATTAAATGATCAATAAGACTTTCGGGTTAGGCAATGTTACTTTGGTAACCAAAATTGGATGTGAGCTTATATTGACGGATATTAGACATACTCTAAATATACGCCAGAATCTTATATCAATTAGGAAGCTCAATAATGTTGACTTTGTAAATCATTTTGTGTGGGAAGATGGAGACTATCAAGAAACATCATTGTCATCATTAAGGGAAGAAAATAGGCATCATTATAGTTTAAATAAAGCATCATTATATTTTACACAAGTTAAGTTATGCGGAGGAAAAGTTAATATTTTCCAAGATAACTCATATTTGGAGTTGTTGTATAAAAGATTATGGTATACGAGCAAGAAAGGATTATAAATTCTTGCCCGTAAGAACTGCTTCACTAGATAAAAGGTAAAACACTTTATCCCTACACTTATTATTTAGCTAGTGAAGACAATGAGTCATACAATTAAAGAAAGGTTCTTATGCTTGCTCTCTTATACTCAACTCCTTAAGTCATATTAGGGAAAGTAGTGAAGATAACTTTTCACATTATCAATCGTTCTTCTTCTAGTCCTTTAGATGGAGATATCCTAAAGGAAGTATGGATTATAAAGAAGGTCTTATATGAACATTTCAAAGCGTTTGGTCATTGATCATTCATCCATATTCCTAAAGACAAATGATCCAAACTCGACTTTAAGACGAAGTGGTATATCTACCTCAACTCATAACCAGATGAATTTGGATATTGATTATGGGACCTAATAGATAAGAAGATTCTTAGAAGTAAAGATGTTGTGTTCTATAAGGATTAGACAATTGAAGAGTTTGAATAGCTAAAGAAATCTAAACATAGGGTCAAAATAATGATTAATCTCATATAGTATGTAATTATCTAGAAAGATAAATTAAGGAGACAAATACTAGTGTTATGTCTAATCACAACAGGTCTTCAACTAAGGAGTCATTAATAAAGGAGTCAACAAGAATAAGTAATGGAGATCCTATCAAAATTGTTGAACTAGAACATGTGGAATAACTCTAGCTATAAAGATCAACTTAAGGGAGATGAATTTCTATTAGATATCACCCAAATGAGTACACACTCACTACTAAGGGGAAGCCTCAATTTTACAAAAATTTATTACCTAATGTTAACAAAGAAGACTAGTTGAAAGTCATATAGAAGGAGATAAAATTTTTGTATGAGAACTATAGTTATGATCTGGTCGAGCTACTCAAAGGGAGATGAGCCTTGAAAAATAAATCGGTCTACAAGCTCAAAACTGATGAGAATAACCAATAATCGATGTGTAAGGCCAGGATCGTTGTCAAAGGGTGTAACCAAATAGAGGTTGTCGATTTTAAAAAAATCTTCCTTTCCATGGTTAAGATATCATTTATCTTAGTAGTTTTTGGTTTAACCATAAGCCTAAATTTAGAGATTGAATAGCTTGATGTCAAGATGATATTCTAATATGAAGACTTAAAGGAAGAGATATATATGGAGCAACTTAAGGGCTTTATATTTTTGGTTGAAGAACACTTACTGTGTCAACTCAAAAGAGCTTTTATAGACCAAAACAAGCACTAAAGAAAAGGTATAAGAAGTTTCACTCTTTTATAGCTCAACCCCACTTTAAAAAGATTGATATTGACTATGATGCCTTTATGAAGAGGTACATTAGTGGTAATGTTATCATACTTCTACTTTATTTAAATGATATGCTTAATTGTTGGATATGATAAGAAGAAAATTACTACCCTTAAGAAGACATTGAGTAAATCCTTCTTTATGAAGGACTTGGGACCAGAGAAATAGATGGTTGGAATTTAGATTATTTGAGATCGCTCTAAAAAGTTATTATTTATGAAGGACTTGGGACCAGAGAAATAGATCCTTGGAATTTAGATTATTTGAGATCACTGCAAAAAGTTATTATAGTTATCTTAAGTGCAATACATTAATAAATTCCTTAATAGATTCAACATAGATAAGTCCAAGCCAGTTAGTGTTCAATTTCTCAAACATTTTAAATTAAGTAAGAAGCAAATTCTGACAAATGAGAAAGAAAAATAAGAGATAAAAAGGCCCTATATTTATCTATAGTTGGCATTCTCTGAATGCTATAGCATGCACCAAGCTTTACATTGCTCACATAATTAGCATTGTGAAACTCTTTTTTCTAACCTTAAGAAAAAACACTAGACTACTATAAAATTGATACTTTGATATTTTTAATGAACATCTAAGAGGTGCTTATGCTTTGGTAATAGAAAGCCTATGTTAAAAGGGTATTCAGAGGTTGATATAGCTAAGAATGTCAATTTGAGAAATTCAACTTCAAGATATTTGACTATTTTGTTAAAGGGAGTTTTGTCTTGACAATCCAACTCCATAAAAGTGGTGGCATTTTCTACCAAAAGGGCCAAAAACATTATAGTTGCGGAAGCATGTAAGGAGATGTTGCAAATAAAAATTTTTCAATATGGATTAGGCTATGAATAAAAGAAATATGTGGTATAATGAGACGATCAAAGTATGATTTACTTGGTCAAGAATTCAACTTTCCATTCCTACTCGAAGAATATTGATCTTTGTTATCATTGGATACAAGATATAGTGTAAAAGAAATTTTACAAATTAAAAAGGCTTGCATTGATGATAATTGGCTGGATATGATGATTAAGGTGATATCAACCAATAAATTTGATGATTGTTATAAAGAATTCAGTGTGAAAATTACCCTAATTAAGTCAAAAAGTAGGAGATTTATTGGGGTTTGTTAATAATTGGTGGGATACTAAAAATATTAACAAGCACCATCTCTCTCTAATTTCATAATTTTTTCAATTAATTATGGTGAATGGGAGATGAAATTGGATAACTATACCAACTTCTCATATGTTCATTTAACCATGTATAAATAAAATACCTTTAGGAGGGACTTGACATCCATTATAAAATTGAGATATCCTAGTCGAGAGAGAGAGAGATTCATTATATACCAAAGGAGCTTGAGATAAAACAAATTTCTAAGGCTAAAGTGATCAACCACAAATTGATAAAGAAATTTTAAGTGTTGTAATCCATCCAATAGAGTGAGAAATTATGTGTTATCCTTTAGTTTAACTAGAGAAGATTTTGATATAATCTTACTATATTATATTAGAATATTTTTTGACATATGATTCCGTGATTTTTCCTTCATATTAAAGAGTTTTTCACATGAAAATTTGGGTGGTCTCTCAACCTAATTTTTGCATTTAATTTTAATCATTTTAAAACAAAAAAGAAAAAATCTACATTATTAATCTGTCTTTTCCCAAAACTTTGTTCTTAAAGATTAAGAGTGGTTAAGGCATGCATCAAAACTGATTTTTTCTACCCATCACTTAAATTTGATTGGTTTAATTGTTATAGTTAGTGTCAAGTCATTTTAAGTTTATAAAAATTACAATTATTATTTAGTTATCATAAATTCTTTTCTTATGCACAAAGTTTTATCTTGAATTTAATATTTTTAAAATGAATGAATGATTTTATTAACACTAGTATAAGCTATTACAATATTATAGTAAGTTCTAAGTTATAACTTGCTCATTATGAATACAAACGAGTTAGAAACAAGTAAACAAATACTTAGAGATTCCATCCACATTTCATATCAGGAGTGATTTTTTTGGTACATTCTTTGCTATAATAATCTCTCTAATCTAATTTGGAGTGTTATCAGCTAGTTGATTCTTTCCAATATCTGCTCCTTTATACACTTTGTTGTTTCTTTAGCTCCAAATTGAGTAAATAGTTATGGTGAAAGTAGTTTTGAAGAGCTTTGCATTCTACTTGAGTTGTTTAGCTTCCTTATTGACCTAGATCAAGAGTCCATCCCATTCATATGTTTGGTAGTACTCCACTAACATATCTAGCACCCTACTCCACACAACTTGGAATACCTGCAAAGGAAAGAGAGATGTTTCATTTCTTTTTTTTATTACTCATAAATGGGATCATATGTACCAAAACATATGTCTTTTATTCTAATTCTATTCTTTAACACAGTCCAAGTAATTAAAAAAGCTTTAAGGTTCAATGAGTGTTTCCAAAGTCATTCATATTATAGTACATCTCCCAAGCTTGTTTTATAGATTTCATAGTAAGATTCATTTATAAAGACCCCTGGAATTGAGTGTCCAAGCAATTGATGGAGTTTAGGTAAATAATTTACTAGAAAGGAGATTCCTCTAAAATTCCCAATCCATTCTCCATGTTGAATGAGTGAAGAGAATTTAGAACTTGTAGGGATTTTATTTCTCAAATGAAGGATTTCATTTCTCAATATTAGGGACAAACATTAGTCCAGTTGTCATACTAGACCATATGTTTAATCCAATGATATAAAAAATATCTCAAGTTCAACATATGTATAAAGTAAGAATGTTCCATATTGATTGTCACTTGTCTTTTTTTTTTTAGGGTAGAATTCATCAATCCATTTAATGCATAAACCTCCCTTTTTAATATGTCGCCTCCAAATCCTTTTGTCAATAAGACTTTACCCATAAGATAGATGGGAATAACCCTCAAGCTCCTTTCCTCTTAAGAGTAGTTATTTCCTCCCATTTGACTTTTGCACCCTTTGAGTTATCTGCTTTACCAAACTAGAGGAAGACTTTGGTAGTTCTTTTAATCTCCTTGATGAATCTCTTTGGAAATAGAATGTGTGTACTCTAATGAACATGTAGGTTGTTAAGTATTTAATTGATTAGAGTAAGCCTTGATACAAAGGATAAAAACGTGTTTTGCCTTGCATTGATTTTGGCTTTGTACAATTCAATAAGAGGAATGTAGTTAAAGAATTTTGGTTTGGCAGAAGTAATAGGGATTCCAGGGTACCTTAAGGGAGGAGTATGAATTCCAAAGCCTGAACTTCTATTCAAACAACTTGATTACTTATATAAGAAGAGATAAAAATGTTGCTCTTATTAGTAGTTTCTAATCCTGACCAATCTACAAATAGATTGAAAATGTTTAATAAGATTTTAGTGGATTAAATATCAGTCCCAGTTAAAAGCATTTGGTCATCAATAAAAATTAAGTGAGTGATACTAAGCTCTCTGTATTTATGGTGAAAATGGAATCTACCATTGTAAGCAATAAGCTTGCCAAGCATTCTGGATAGCCCTTCCATCACTAGAGTGAATAGGTAAAGGGATAGGGGATCCCCTTGCCTAATTCCCTTAGTATTCCTAAAAGATTAAGTAGGAGCTCCAATAACTAGAATAATGAAGGAGTAATTTGAGATACTTTCCATATTCCACTTAATAAATTGATCTAAAAATACAAGAGCTAATAGGCAAGATTGAATGAAACTCCATCTAATAGTGTCAAAAGCTTTATAGAAATCAACTTTGAATATACAACTTCTAAGGGCTCTTCCTAAATTGTAATCTTTCATTAATTCTTGTATTGTTAAGATATTATCTCCTTTTGATCTTTAGCTATGAAAGCTCTTTGAGTTGCTTTTACGGCTTCCTTTGATGTCATCTTCAATGTATTGGCTAATATCTTAGCTATTACCTTTTAAATCGTATTATAACATGAGATAAGTCTATAATCCATCATGGAAGAAGGATTTTGCTTCTTAGGAACAAGGTAAATATAGTTAAATTTCATTTCTTTCAGCATATTCAAGGAAACAAAAAATTCCATAATTGTTTCAGTGAAGAGATTGCCTGTGATGTCCCAAGTTTTTTGAAAGAAACAAGTAGAGAAACCACTAGGTCTTAGGGCTTTAGAGGGATGAAAACTGAACAAAACTTCTTTGACTTCTTGATTTGTGAAAGGGATCACCAAAAAGCACTTCAAATCTTATCTTATGGCACTGTCAAAGAATCTTTAGACTAAAATTTTTAGGAATCGATTCATATATCCCCATAAAATTGAAGAAGAAATTCTTAGCTAGTTTTTGCAGGTTACTCTAATCAGTAAATGTCTTCGCTATGTTGTCTTGGAGCTTTGTAATTTTATTCTTGTTTATTCTTTCTAATAAGGAAGAGTTAAAAATTTTGGTATTGGCATCTCCCTCCTTTAACTAATTAATCTTTGCTTTCAGCTTTAAAATTAAGTTGTGTAGATTAAAAACTTCTTGATGTTCCTTCAACCTCTAAATTTTATAGGGAAACTTGTAGCAAGACTTTTGAGCCTCTCTCAATTTATTCTTGGCTTTAGTAAAACTTTTAATATTATCTCTATTATAACTCTTGAGATCTAGTTTGACATGTTTGAGCTTTTTCATAAGTTGAAAAGCTTTGTAACTTGTCACTGCTTAATTCTAGCTCGTGAAAACTATTTCTTGGAAACCCTTTTTAAAAGTTAATCCATTAAGAATATGATAGGAGCTTTAGACTTTTTGAAAGGAAGGAGGGTATGAAAATGTATTTCAGAGTGATTAAAATAGGAATCACCAAAATGTGTATAGTACTATAGATATTGGTTTAACCAAATTTAGTTAACCAATGCATGCTCTATCTCAATATTTCTTGATAAATAGGTCTCCTTACTGCTTGTTAGTCCAAATGAATAATCTACCTATGTAGATGAGAACCACCAAGTCACCCCTTTAGACTAGATTAGTGAGTTCTCTACAAGTTCCCAAGTTATACTTCTTGCCTCCTTTTGTCTCGTGATAAGATAGGTTGCAATTAAAGTCCCCTATCGATAACCAAGGATCTTTTACTCCAACTTGAATAGCTTTAAGGTCCTTCCATAATTTTCCTTTTTTGAATGAGAAATTAGAAGCATAGATCACTGTTAACTCAAATTTAGAATGTAGACCAACAATTTGATATTTCAAATGCATAAATTGGTCACTATCGTATGATACTTGGATATCTACCTTTTTTTAATTACAAAGGTCTATAATCCTCCCATTGTAATAAAAAAGGTGGATTGAAAGGATTTTCCATTCATCTTCCAAAAACGTGAGACCATTCTGCATTTGATGTATCTTTATTTTAGTTTCAAGCAGCCCCACTATACAAGGCTTATTATAAAAAATACCTCCTTCGTAGTTGGCATTTTAAGAAGGTCATTTAGCCCTTTAAAATTCTATATAAGGACTATCATTAAGGGGTCAGTCCCTTTTTAAATTGTTTCCCTTTTATTATAGATGATTTTCTCTTAGAATTTGTAGAAAGATTCTTGACTTCTTCCTTATCCAATGGATTCTCCACAAGTATTGAAGATTTCCCAAAGCTGATTTCAGGAACCTTTTCCTCCATCTGTGAATTAGTTAGGCTTGTAGCATTTTGAGTCCCCTCCATTTCTTCAGTTACTTCAATTATTTCTATTTCTATCTCTTTATTTACCTCCCTATTAGAGTTTTAGGGATTTTCTAGGGTGTCTAGTCCTGTAAGTTCATCATAATCTCCTATTTAAAAAAGTTTCCTTGTGGCTTTCTATTACATTGTAAATTGTATTACAACATGAGATAGGTCTATAATTCATTGTGGAAGAAGGATTTTGCTTCTTAAGAATGAGGAAAATATAGGTGTAATTCATTTCTTTCAACATATTCGAGGAAGTAAAAAATTCCAGAACTATTTCAGTGAAGATATTGTCTGTTATGTCCTAAGATTTTTTAAAGAAACAAATAGAGGGATGCAAACTGAATAAAACTTCTTTGACTTTTGGATTTGTGAAAGAGGTCACCAGAAAGTACTTCAAATCTTATCTTATAGCACTGTCAAAGAATCTTCAGATTAAAATTTGTTGGAGCAGATTCATCTATCCCTATCAAAATGAAAAAGAAATTCTTGACTAGTTCATGCAGCTTAGTCTGATCAATAAGTGTTTTCCTTATGTTGTGTTGGATATTTTTAATTTTATTCTTGTTTCTTCTTGCTATTAAAGATGAGTGAAAAAATTTGGTGTTGTCTTCTCCCTCCCTTAACTAGTTAATCCATACTTTCAGCTTTAAAATTGAGTTATGTAGATTAAGAGCTTCTTTATATTCTTTCAACTTCTGAGTTTCAACTGTTCTCATGGAATTATTATGGGGAAACTTGTAGCAATACTTTTGAGCCTCTCTAAATTTTTTCTTTTTTTTAGTAAAACTTTTAATATGATCTCTAGAAAAAGTTGAGATTTAGTTTGATATGGTTTAGCTTTTTCATAAGCTAAAAAGTTTTGTAACCTGTCATTGCTTGATTCTAGTTAGTGAAAACTATTTCTTAGAAACCCTTTTTAAGAGTTAATCCATTAAGAATCTGAAAGGAGCTTTAGAATTTTTGAAAGGAAAGAGGTAACGAATATGTATTTAAGAGTGATTAGAATAGGAATTTTCACCAAAATGCGTTTAGTACTACATATATTAGTTTAATCAAATTTGGTTAACCAATGCTCTATCTAGATTTTTCCTGATAACAAGTCTCCTTGCTGCTTGTTAGTCCAAGTGAATAATCTACTTATGTAGATGAGAACCACTAAGTTAACCTTTTGGACCAGATTAGTGAGTTTTTAACCTTTTGGACCAGATTAGTGAGTTCTCTATAAGTTCCCAAGTTATACTTCCTGCCTCCTTTTACCTCCTGCCCAGATAGGGTGCAGTAAAGTCTCATCCTGTAACCAAGGATCTTTTATTCCAACTTGAATAACTTTGAGGTCTTTCTATAATTTTCCTCTTTGGAATGAGAAATTAGAAGCATATATCACTGTCAACTCAAATTAAGATTGCAAACTAAGAATTTGACATTTCAAATGCATAAATTGGTCACTTTCATATGTTATTTGGATATCTACCTTCTTTGAATTACAAAGGCATATAATCCTCGCACTGTAATGAAAAAGGTGGTTTGAAAGGATTTTCCATTCATCTTCCAAAAACTTGAGGCAATTCTGCATTTGACTTATCTTTATTTTAGTTTCAAGGAGCCCCACTATACTATGCTGCTTGTAAAAAATGACCTCCTTCATATTTGGCATTTTAAGAGGGTCATTTAGAGCTCTAAAATTCCATATAAGGACTATCATTAAGAGGTTAGTCCTTTTTAACTTGTTTTCCCCTTTTATTCTAGGATACTTTTCTACTGGAATTATTATAAAGATCCTTGACTTCTTCCTTATCTAATAGATTCTCCACAAGTATTGAAGATTTCCTCAAGCTGGTTTCAGGAACCTTTTCTTCCACCTGTGAATTAGTCAGGCTTGTAGCATTTTGAATCCCCCCATTTCTTTAGTTACTTTAATTATTTCTATTTCTTTCTCTCCAATTACCTCCTTATCAGAGTTTTTAAGATTTTTTGGGGTGTCTAATCTTATGAGTTCATCATACCCTCCTATCTTAAAAACTTTCCTAGTGAGTTTCTATTTTCTGTTAACATTGTTAGGCTTCCATGGACAAGTGACGAGAATGTCAATCCTTACTATTTCTCAATGTTCTCCTAATTTCATAATTGGAATGCTTTCTGGTAATTCAAAGTTTTCTTAACTTCAACATAGAATTTTACAAAGAAAATCCTCTCCACATTATCTATTTAAGAGTCTATATATATTGGCTTTCTAAAGGGACTAGCAAGGAAGCTTAGCCCTTTAATTGTCTAGAATTCTAAGAGGACATTGTGAAAATTAATCCAAATGGGAAAAGGTATCTATATTACCTCTATCGCATTCAATACTTGGCTTCCATTTATGGTTGAACATGGGTTGCCCTCCTATGTGCCAAAGGCCACTATAAGAAAAATATTTTTTAGCGACGAAAATTACCGACAGAAAATAAAGACAATCCGTTAAAAAGTGAATTTACCGATGGAAAAATGAGAAAAGTTACCTAAGGAACAATCATAGGTAAATTTTAGCTACAAAATTTTTTTTCCATTGGTAAAAATGTAGCGACAAAAAATGTTTTCCATTTATAAATTTACGGAAAAATAAAATAAAATTTCATCAGCAAAATTTATACCATACACAATTCTTTCGGTATATTTTACTGATGGAATTATGTAGTTCATCGGTATATTTTTTACCGATGGAATAATAATTATCTATCGCTAAAATACCTATGAAATAATAAAAAATTTTCGCTAAGATTTAAGACAAAATATATCACTTAGTCTGTAATTAGCAACAAATTATTGTAAATCGTCAGAAAATTTAACTATTATGAATTTCACCAGCTATTTCTCTCTTCTTACCTGAGTTTTCTATTAATAATTTTATTATTTTTATACATTTAATTTTTTTAAATAATATGACATTGATTGATAAATATAAAAGTCAATATTATCCTCATTAATGGGAATACAATAAAAATATTATAATTTACATGAATAAGTATCTTGAAAATAACTAGATATTAAGAATTTATGCTAAAACTTAAGAGTAGCAAAACATCAAATATATTCACTTATCCATCTAAACTATGCCGATGGTGAAGGTGAATGGTCTAACTGCTATGATAAGGTTTTGTCCCTCCCTTTAACTGATCTATCTCATTATAGAGTTTGGGTATGTACTCCATCGACTGTTGCAACTGAGTTGCCAACCTCTTTATTGTGCTCTTAAGTTGAACGACTTACCTTGATAGACAGACAATCACAAACTGTAAAGAATAGAGATGAGGTTGAACACTTATCAACGTTTTTCAACACAAAACACAGCCTGCAAAAAAGACAATAAACAATTAACTAGCTTTTGATAAGTTTTGAATTGTATTATAAAGAATTGTATTATAGGCAATAGCCTTATACATTAAAAGAATTATATTATTAAAGAATATAAGGATAGCCTTATACAAGTTCAATTAAGAGATCTAGGACAAAAGAAACCTTATATACATCTTCTTTTTTACCAATAAATAGGAATCATATACAACTCAATTATTATCAAGATTACATTATAGCTTAATTAGAACTTAATAGAATCTTTCTTGATCTTAAAATGCATTATCAGTTTATATCACACTCACACACATAATAATGCAATAAAAATTTATTTCATTATTCTTTAAATCTTTAACATATCTGAAAATCACCTTATAACTAATTTATTATTTAGTTGTGCTCATCTTTAACTTAAATAGTCGTAGGAGACATAAACTAATTGTTATAATTAGGGACGAAAATGTCAATATGATTGCATATCATTTCTATTTCTTTTACCCTATAAGTATAGGCCCTCAAAATTTTACACATTTAAATAGGAAAAGAATTTGATACTTCTTGAAATACCTATAAAATGTTAATTGTCAAATTCCTTTTTTAACATTTTAACACCTAAAGAGTATATTACAAATAGGATCTTATAGTTAAGTTCATAATAACGTGTACTATACAGAATTTGATTTACTCAATTATTTCTCTTTATGAGTTCAACATTATGGAGGCAATGAAATGCATATGATGAACTAGATTTTGCTAAATTTCAAATGTTGAACTATAAAGTAGTATATTTAAATCACTATCTTCTTTTACAAATGTCTATATTAGGTACCTAACAAGGTTATGGCTCCTAATAGACGTGACCTCAACTATTCCATTTCAAGTCATCTACCGAATCTTCATAAAGAAATCAAACTAATGAGAGGATTTCAACTTCCTTAACCTTTTATGTCTCTATCGAGTCAGGTGTGTCAAGGATCTCTTCAAAAGGTTATATTCAAACATTAATAGTCTGAGTATCTTTATAAATTCCTCCTTACAAAGATTTTTTAAACTTTAATTATAGATTTTATTGTACAAGATATGCAATACTTTTTCTTTTCTTTTTTTTACCTAAAAGAAACAAGACAAATATGTCATAAGAAAATCAAGAGACTATCATTTCAACTGAACAAATGAAAATTTTAGTGTTTAT
>JANSVA010204061.1:0-27462 GCA_025504915.1 Erythroxylum reticulatum
TGCGAAGTTCCTTTTTGTATGACTATGTTATTTTTAAAGGTTGAGTATGATGGATGTGCATATTCTTCTTTGTTGAGATTTCCAATTATTTCTAGTATTAGAATAGCATGTTAGAGTTGGAAAGATTGTATGTGATGAATCTTTTGAGGTGAGATTTAAGAGTTAATGAGATGTATTTAGTAGTTAAATGGATATAAAGTGATATTGCACTAGAAGGAGTGAATTTGAGGAGGTTATGAGTGAAAAATGATGTTAGAATGGATGTTGGAAGTGTTGAAGAGGCTTTGGAGGGGTTTGAGAATCCCCTATGTCCCTTAGACGAACATTAGGTATGTTCAGACCTTCTTGGGTCTGGAAAACACTCTCAGGCCCGTTTATGTTCGTTAGACAAACATTCACAGGATAGCTATAGTAAATCGCATTTTTGACCCTTTTAGAGGCAGAATCTCACTTTGGTTTTTTATGAAAGTTGTAGATCTAGAAGTCCTCTTTCAAATTATCTAAAAACAACATCAATTCAACATCTGTAGTGAAAGTTATAGCAATTTCGCCAAGATAGGTACCATATGATTGAGGACATAAACATGTTGGATTCTTTTGGCCATAACTTCATCATCCGACCTCTAAATGAAGTGATTCTTAAAGCAATGAATTCCTAACACATTTTTTATACCTTTCCATAAAAAAATTTGATAGCCTTTGGTGTTGAATTCAAAAAGATTGATTCCAAGGAATTGAGGGTTCATTGAAATAACCCTACAAGGAAACCCGCTCATGCTTTATGAATCTGGATAGTTAGGCTTCAGAAACGGGGTCCAATATCTTATAGTATCAGAGCTTAGGTTTTAAAGAGTCCTAGGCTTAGAATAAGTTGTGCTATGCATTATTGTGATATGTGATAAATTGGATGCATTGTGAATTGATTATTTGCATTAAGTGACATGCATATCATGCATACATGTAGGAAATAGGATTGAAATAAAATTTAAGCTAATAGTTAGTGTTTCTATTGAAGGAGTAAAATGTCACCTCGTAGAAGGACACGAGGAGTTTTACAAGGATCGTTTGCACCTGACTCTCCACTAAGAGAGGAGGGCATGGATGAGTCTAGAGCCCTAGGAGATGCTGAGGCTTCTGTAGGGCACAGTATTGGGCCCTCTCGATCACAGATGCGAGAGTGGCCTTTTCTGTCAAAACAAGTGCCTATGTTGGATCCGAGGATATTCCAAGCTTTCACTCAGGCATTTATCCAGGCTATGGGACAAATGCCATAATCTTCTGCTCCGACCCCAATTAAGAAGGGGAAGCAATTCGACAAGCTGAGGAAGTATGGAGCAATGGACTTTTACGGGACCACTGATCCTGAAGAAGCTGAGACATGGCTGAGAAAGACGGAACAGATATTAGAGCAGATGGATTGTGAAGATGACAAGAAGGATGAATATACTGCGAGTTTGCTACAAGGGGATGCTCTGCATTGTTGGGAGAGTATCCTGAGAAGTCAGATGAAGCCACCAGTGTTAGCGTGGAAGGACTTCCTGATTGTTTATAAGAAAAAGTATTTGTCTGAAGTATACATCCAGCAAAAGCAGAGAGAGTTTTTGAGCCTCACCCAGAGGGAGATGACGATGAGTGAATATAAGCGCCGATTTATACAATTGGCACGATATGCAACTGAGTTAATGATGAGTGAAGCAGCTAGGTGCCGAACGTTTGAAGCGGGACTACACTTGGCCATCAGAGAGAAAGTGGTAGCACATAATTTCTACAATTTCCAACAGCTGGTTGAAGCAGCATTAAGAGTGGAAAATGTGGAGAACATCAAGAGTGTGGAGAATAGAAAGAGGAAAGGGAGAGAACAGCTTAAGAGGGGAGGCAGTGCTCCTATGTCAGAGAGGAGTACTAGGACATTCCTTGCATAGTTTGAGGAGAGAAGCAGTGGAGCAAGTAAGGCTAGACAGATGAAAACTGTCTCACATCAAGCCTTAACGGTTGGAGGCAGCAGGAGGGGAGATGGGGATAAGCCACCAATTCCCAAATGTAATCATTGCGAAAGGTTTCATAGAGGGGAATGCTATCGACTGACTGGAGCGTGCTTCAATTGCGTGGAAAAAGGACACATGGCAAAAGAGTGCCTCAAAATGCAAGACATGAGAGAAGTTAGATGCAAGCTTCAAAGAGGGTTAAGACAGTGGGACACAGGACAGTAACTGAAGTGGGCAGTTCTAATGTGGCCAGGAAAGTGAACCCTCCTAGGAGACCGAGGGGACAAGCACCAGCTAGAGTGTTTGCTATGACGAGGGAGAATGCAGAGATAGCTCCTGAAATCGTAACTGATATGATTAAATTATTTGATGAGGATATTATTATTGTGGTAGATCCGGGTTTCACCCATTCCTTTATTTCATCAAGTATAATTATAAATGGTAGAGAATTGAGCACATTGGATACTTCTTTGATGGTGAGTACTCCAATCGGCCAATGTATTGTTATTAGTCAAGTCTATAGAGACTGTGAGATACTTATTGGAGGGGAACAATTAGTGGTGGATCTAATGCTATTGAGGATGGGAGGATTAGATGTGATTTTGGGTATGGACACCTTAGAAAAGTATAATGCCAACTTGGATTGCAGACAAAAGATTGTGAAGTTCAAAATTGGCAATGGTAGCAAGGTGGTGTTCATGAGCGATAGAAAAGTGAGTCCGACTAGAATGGTTTCAGCTCTAACAACAGAAAAACTAATAAGGAAGGGATGTGAAGCATTTTTTGCCTATGTGATAGACACAAAGGCAGATGGAGGAAAGTTAGAAGAAATACCTGTGGTCACGAAATTCTCGGATGTCTTTCCCGAGGAATTGCCAGGACTACCACTACCTAGGGAAATTGAACTTCCCATTGAGTTTCTTCCAGGCACGACGCCAATATCGATTTCACTTTATAAAGTGGCTCTGGCGGAATTGAAGGAGCTTAAGGAGCAATTGGAAGAATTATTGGAGAAAGGGTACATAAGGCCGAGCTCTTCACCATGGGGAGCTCCGTTCCTTTCTGTAAAAAAGAAAAATGGATTGTTGAGGATGTGTGTGGATTATAGGAAGCTCAGCCATGTCACTATCAAGAACAGATATCCGCTCCCCCACATAGATGATTTTTTTGATCAATTGTAAGGAGCAAAGCTCTTTTCTAAGATAGATTTGAGATCAAGTTACCACCAATTGAGGATAAAGGAGTCTGATGTGTCAAAGACTACTTTTAAAACACGGTATGGCCATTTTGAGTTCTTGATCATGCCTTTTGGGTTAACAAATGCATCTGCAGCTTTCATGGACTTGATGAATCGAGTCTTTACATCCTTTTTAGACCGATTTATCATTGTCTTTATTGATGATATGTTGGTTTATTCTAAGAGTGACAAGGAGCATGAGGAACATTTGAGGGTTGCCTTGGAGACATTGAGGAAGAACGAGTTGTATGTCAAATTCCATAAATGCAAATTCTGGCTAAAGGAAGTGGTGTTTCATAAGCATGTGATTTCAGAGCACGGAGTACATGTAGATTAAAGAAAAATTGAAGTTGTGGTGAAATGGGAAGGACCTAAGAATATAGCATAAGTGATTGCTTATGCTTCGAAGCAATTGAAACCTTATGAGATGAATTATCCTACGTATGACTTGGAGTTAGCTGCCATAATTTTTGCGTTGAAGTTATAAAGGCATTATCTCTATGGAGTCACTACTATGGTATTTATAGACCACAAGAGTCTTAAGTATTTGATGAGCCAAAAAGAGTTGAACTTGAGACAGAGGAGGTGGTTAAAACTGTTAAAGGATTATGATTTAATGATAGACTACTACTCGGGAAAAGCTAATGTAGTAGCAGATGCACTGAGTAGAAAATCGACTATGACACATGTGGAGACAGTGTATCTTCCTCTGTTGGAGGAATTAGCCAAACTCAGGGTGACATTGAAGCAAGTTGAATGTGATTGCATATTGGCTAACTTTAGAGTAAGGCCAATGTTGAATAAGAAGATTAAAGAATTACAAGAACAAGATGAGTACTTCAGCAGCCTCAGAGAAGAGATTAAAAATGGTAAACCTTCTGAAATAGAGGTAAGGGAAGATGGATTAATGGTGGTAGGGAACTGATTATGTATTCCTGATGTGCAAGAGTTGAAAGACGAAATTCTTGATGAGGCGCATAATATGCCTTATGTAATGCACCCAGGAAGTACAAGAATGTATAGAGATTTGAAGGAGCATTTCTAGTGGAAAGGAATGAAGAAAGAAGTTACAGAACATGTTAAAAGATGCTTAGTATGCCAGCAAGTCAAGGCTGAACACCAGGCACCTTCAGGTAAGCTTAAACCTTTGTCGATTCCTGAATGGAAGTGGGAAAAGATTACAATGGATTTCTTGATGGGATTACCAAGAACTAACAGGAAGCATGATGCAATATGAGTGATTATGAATAGGCTAACCAAGTCCGCATATTTCTTGCCAATTAAGCAGACAAATTTCTTGAACATTTTGACCAAGAAATACATAGATGAGATAATCAAACTTTATGGGATTTCAATTTCGATAGTCTCGGATAGAGATCCCAAGTTTACCTCCAAATTCTAGGAAAGCTTACAAGATGCTTTGGGAACAAAGTTGCACTTTAGTACGATTTTCCATCCACAGATTGATGGACAATCCGAGAGAACAATTCAGACATTGGAGACAATGTTGAGAGCTTATGTTATGGATTTCAAAGGCTTATGAGATGATCATTTTCCTTTAATCAAATTTGCTTATAATAATTCCTATCACTCGGGAATTCAAATGGCACCTTATGAAGCTTTATATGGTAGGAGGTGTAAAACTCCAATTTGTTGGGATGAGGACGGTGAAAGGAGGCTTTTAGGGCCTAAATTGGTATAAGTCACTGTTGACAAGATTAAATTGGTGAAAGAGAGACTCAAAGCAGCTTAAGATAGAATGAAGAGCTAAACGGATGCACATAGAAAGGAGATAGAATTTAAAGTTGGAGAGAAGGTGTTTCTTAGCTCATAAGGGCCTCTGGGACTAAGCTTGCCCTTCTTACTAAACCTCAAAACCCCTTTTCATGGAGAAGATTGGGCCTTTAGCCTACAAGTTAGCTTTTCCAGCGGAATTGTCTAAAATTCACAGTGTCTTCCATGTATCGATGTTAAGGAAGTACCGATCAAATTCTTCACACATAGTTCAACCTTTAGAGGTCCAATTAAAGGAGGATTTGATATATAAGGAGCAACTAGTGGAGATCTTGGATTCGAAGGAAAAGATCTTGAAAAATAAGACAGTGAAACTGGTTAAAGTCTTATAGAAGAACCATACAAAAGAAGAGGCAACATGGGAGCCTTTGGAAGTAATAAAGGAGAAGTATCCACACCTCTTCAATAAATCAGGTAAGAATTTCGAGGACGAAATTCTTTTAGGGGAGGAGAGTTGTTGGATCCTAAAATTTTTTTGAAATTCTTATTGTTTGTTTAATTATTTATTTTTAGAATTGAGACATTATTAAGTAGGTATGATTAGAGATTGTTAAGTGGATTAAAGGAGTTAGAGACATAAAAGGCAAAAGAAGGGGAAAAATTGGAAAGGCCAAGTAAGTGAGGGGAAATTTTGGAAGAATAAGCTAAAGATGAGTCTTGAATTAGAAGAGGGAAGAAAGAGTGTTGTGGAAGATAAGAGAAGAGAGAAGAAACAAACGTGAAAAGAAGAAGAAAAGAAGGAAAAATCGTGGAGAAAGGAAGAAGAAATTGTGGGAAGAAGAAGAAATAAAGCTTCTAAGGTAAGTTCATCATCTTCTCTTCTTGCTTTATCAAAGAAATGGGTTGTGTTGAGAATAAAGGAGTTTTAGAGAGAGAAAGGACTTTTGTGTTGGGAATGAATGAGGGAAGAAAATGATTGAGAGACCCAAAAGGGTTTCTAAACTAGGTATTGGCTTTTCTAACCTAGATAGACCATGGGTAAGTTAATGCTAAACCCAATTTAGCAATTATTTCATTTGTTGTGATGTTGAAGTTTTAGGGGTCTTATTGAATTGGAATTTAATGGGAAATTAGTTTGTTTTAGGAAATCAATAAAATCCTACCTAAGAGCAAGGGGAAGGGTCAAATTGAGTTTAGATTTTCAAGAGTTATAAAGTGGGTAATTTATTTATAGTTATTGTGTAATGAGAAAAATGCCTTGTGTGTGCATTATGTGCTAAAATGACTTGCTTTGAAATGATGTGATGTCAAAATTGCATTATGATGTATGAAATTTGATAAAATTGAATGGTTAGTATGTTTATGCTATGCCTTGGAATTGTATCCTGGCATTTGGATTAAATGGAAAGAAGAAAAAGCATGAGAATATGAATTTGTGATTGATTGAATTGAGCATGAGAATTGATTGTGTTTGGGCAAGAGTGGAATCGTTTCGTAGTCACGTGCACGTCAACATAAAGCCTTCTTCCGGCTACCCGCTTGTGGCACACAAGATCTGAAAAGTGGACTTGTTTCGTTCACAGAGTATACTTCAGTTTCTCTGTTTTGTTCCACAGAACCCTCGAGCCATTTATCTGTGCATTTACATTTTGATATGTTAAATTATGATGTAATTTGAGTGTTATGCTTTGATGTTAAATTGCATCCAATATGTTCTATGTGATGATGAATTGAATTATGAGACATGAATTGGAATTGTGAATGTTGAAATTTCATTGCTGGATTAAGACAAGATATGTATGCCTATATGGATATTCATATATATTTGATTGTGTGGCTCGTTGCCAATTGCTATAAATATATTAGCCACTGAGCTGTGTAGCTCAACCCATCATTTTCCCTCCTCAGGTGCAGAATGATAAGATTAGTGATCTTTGTAAGGCATTCGGAAACTCCAAAATAGCTAGAAATCTCTTGTACTAAGTTAGTGACTAATTTGGATAGCTTTATAGGCATATCAAACATAAGCATCCTTTTGTATTTTGTATTAAGTTTGATGTGTATGTTGATATGTAAGTAAAAAATTTTCAAACATTGTTTTTGTTTAGAAATGAGAATAAGAACTTGTGAAGTTCCTTTTTGTATAACTATGTTATTTTTAAAGGTTGAGTATGATGGATGTGCATATTCTTCATTGTTGAGATTGCCAATTGTTGCTAATATTAGAATAGCATGTTAGAGTTGGAAAGATTATATATGATGAATCTTTTGAGTTGAGATTCAAGAGTTAATGAGATGTATTTAGGGGGTGAATTTGAGGAGGTTATGAGTGAAAAATGATATTAGAATGGATGTTGGAAGTATTGGAGAGGCTTTAGAGGGGTTTGGGAATCCCTTATGTCCCTTAGATGGACATTAGGTCCGTTAAATGGAACTTCTCGGGTCTAAAAAGACCCCTAGCCCAGTCCATGTCTGTTAAATGGACATTAGGTCCATTAAACGAACCTTCTCGGGTCTGGAAAGCACTCCCAAACCCATCTATGTCTGTTAGACGGACATGTATGTCCGTTTAACGGACATTCACGTGAAAGCTACAGTAAATCACAAGTTTGCCCCTTTTAGAGGCAGAATCTCACTTTAAGTTATTATGATAGTTGTAGATCTAGAAGTCTTCTTTCAGATTGTCTAAAAACGACATCAATCCAACATTTGTAGTGAAAGTAATGGCAATTGCACCAAGATAGGTACCATATGATTGAGGACATAAACATATTGGATTCTTTTGTCCATGACTTCACCATCCAACCTCCAAATAAATTGATTCTTGAAGCAATGAATTCCTAACACATTTTTCTACCTTTACATAAAAAAATTAATAGCCTTTGGTGTTGAATTCAAAAATATTGATTCCAAGGAAGTGAAGTTTCATTGAAATAACCTTACAAGGAAACCCTCTCACGCTTTATGAATCCGGATAGTTGGGCTCTAGAAACGAGGTCTAACAGTGTTGAAGTTGAGGGGTTGAGATTGAAGTTGAGATACTAGGCTGTATTTGAATTTGAAAATGATGGTTCATAGTAGACATTAAACATTTTCTGGTTTGTATGGTTGAGATTGAACTTGCGTTGAGAATTGCTGCTTAGTTTGTGGGATTGAGGTCTATTTGGCTGAAATTATAACGGGTTGTGAGGCTATCACTTAATGTCAAGATTTAAGCAAATGGCGAGGAAGAATACGGGTCAATCCTTTCGATCTGTTAGGGGTAAAAATCTGGTCGAAGAAGCAGAGGAACCTACTTCTGAGCAAGCTATGTTCATCAATGCACAATGTGAAGCTTGGTTTAACAAGAAAAAGGAAAACAAGTTTGTAATCGAAGTCTTAGTGGAGGAGGGTATTGATGCAGAGTACAATATAAGGGCAAACTTAGAAAATTTTCATTGGGGCAAACTATTGACCCTCAAGGGTGCATACTACCCAACTACAATCAAACAATTTTATGCTAACCTTAGTGCGGAAGCCAACAAACAATCACCTTTGCTCACTTCACGAGTTAATGGGAGAGAAATGATTATCATAGAAGAGCTGATTAATGGACATTTGGAGTTGCCAGTGGGAGGCAATGTCCCATCCTTTGAAAAACAAGCAAAATGTTCAAGAGATAGTCCATAAGATAAAGACGAGGCTATATCTCGACTCAGGATTAAAGCCACTATGCGATTTACAAATTAGCGCTTTTTTATGCACTGCAAATATTTTGACATTGGACCTAGGTTGGTAGCTTTCCTCTTAGCACATAATGTAATTCCTAAAGCTAGTGATTTAGGCTACCTCTGCAACAAAGACTTATACATTTTGTACAAAATGTTTTCCCAAAATGATCAATTTCAAGGCATTATTGTTGCCCAGATGATAATGACCTTTATGTGGCAAGTAGTACACCACAAGGCAGAGACGAAGAGATTTGTGTTTCCAGTATTATAAAACCAACTGTTTAGCCATCTCAAGGTCCTCAACAGCGACGAAGAAGTGGCTTATACTACTAAGGTGGATGTCACCAATGTCGATAAAATGAGGAAATTTGAATACTGAGAAAATGGTCCTAATTGGTGGGTCAATCCACATCAGGAGTGGTACAAACCCGAATGCCCCTGCTGCATGGCAATCAAGAGCTAATCCAGCTCCAGGGGATAATCAAATTCCAGCTCAGATGCAAGAATTTCAAGAAGAAATTAAAGATCTTCAAGCAGAAGTGGGCAATCTCGTGACTTCATAAGTCATAATAGAAGATATATTAAGGGCCTTCATGGAGCAACAGCCACCTCCTCAGGGACAAATGATATCATAGGGTCATAGGATTGCATTTGCATTTGAACTCTCATGCATGTCGTAGTGCAATTTACTTTTAATCTCACCCTAGCTTTGATTTTTTGTTGGCAAATTGTAAGAATAACTTTAGTACTATTTTGCTCTATCTCTATAATTTTATAGATTAATGGGAGATATAAATATAGGGTGCGAAATTTGGTCAATCGGCTATTTTAGGGGATTTCTCTACCCTTACTCCGCATTCCGTTAAATGCATAAATTTTTTTTAATCTTACCTAACATTGAGGACAATGTTAATTCTAAGTGTGGAGAAGGATAAATTGATGGTCGTGCATGTGCTATTTTGCATTGAATTATCTTACAATTTCCATAATTAAAAAAAAGTTTTACATTAACTAATTGTGCATATTTTCATTAGGTATGTTTGCATGCTAGTACATCTTTCACGCTCTAATTATCGCTATAATCTAATTTAATGAGTTAATTGCATTATGGATAAGATTGATCTTAAATAAGATTCATAATATGATTAAATTGATTACATACCTTATCGCAATTGGATGACATAATGTTAAATTGATTGAATGAGCATGCTATTGAATGAGTAAACATCACCGAGTGAGCTATTCTGAGCCTAAAGGATTGCACACAATCCTATTTTTCTTGTGAGTGATGCAATTTTCTCTTCTATGTATGTTTACTTCTAGAACTTGCATTACATCTTTTCGAGGTTACATAATCAAATTATGGTATCTTCATGAAACTGATAAAGGGCACTAGGATTGAACTTAAGCCAAATAGCTAACCCTTTTTATATATCAATCCCTTAGTGAACCCTTTGTGCCTAGTGATTATATTTAAGCCTTTCTCTTTGTAAACCTATTCGAAAAAACTTTGAACCAAGGAAAACAAATTCACCTTTATTCAATGGTTAGTAAAGCTACAAACGTTATGCATTCAATATTTTGTTGACATGTACACCAAGAAAGAAGTGTGGGGGTGTTTTTTATGGTAATTAAAGGAGCATGCTTCAAAAAAAAGAAGGAAAAAAGTAATATTAATAAATAAAGCATGTTTACTTCAGATTTTAAGGTGAAAGAATGATGAAAATTGTGATAATAGAGTTGGTAGAGTTTCTTAAGTATTATGATTGTTAGGCACATTCTCAGTAAATTTTGCCAATGATGATTGTAATACTTATTGTTCTGCTCTACTAATTATTGACTATCCGAATTCCTATCCTTTCCTTCATAGCCTACTTTACCCCCTTGACCCCATTACAACCAAAGGAATTAAGACCTTTTTGATTCATGGATATACCAGAGATGAGAGTAGTGGAGAAGTAGATAAGATGCAAGTAAGAGACATACATGAGAAGATGATTGAGAGTAACCCTTAAACACGTATGTGTGAAAGTGAATGTCTTGTAAGCGACTTTATTCATGGCATGTGATTATGATTAATTGAAGCATTATGATGTCTCGTGGTTGCCTAGTTTGTGATATAATTTATGAATTATAATGTGTCCTTATGTCTATGTTTTAATTCCTACCTATAATGCTTCAACTTATTAGATTGAGCTATGGCGATGATTAGGTGTGGAATGATGGAAAGAAAATGTTTGTAGGTATCGTTCATTTTAAGTAAACCCTCAGGAGACTATAACTCCTCCATTATGGACGCATAGTAGTTTAAAGGCTTATGGCATATGCTAAATGCCACCGTACACCTACGAAAGTGGAATCAATAACTTGGTTAAGGATTTAATAGTTAGTTTTCTTTTGTTTTTGCTTAAGGACAAGCAATAGCTTAAATGTGGCAGAATTTGATAAGTCAAATTATTTTTATATGATTTTGGGATAAATTGGAACTCATTTGACTTATTTCTATGTGAATTTGGAGCTTTATTTGGTTAGTTCTCACACATTTCAACTTTATTGCTTAATAAGTACAAATGGATAGACTTTGGGGGTAAGAGGTGTAACTTTTACTGTGGATGTCGGATGAAGGTCATTTAAGTACACTTTTGAATAGAACTCCGAGTTCTACAACTTTTGTGAAGAATCTGAGGAGAGATTGTATCGTCTAAAGGGTCAAATTTGCATATTTTTATAGATGCCCAGGGTATGTCCGCTAAACGGACATTGACTGGCCAATTCCACTCTAGAGACCCGAGAAGGTCCGCTAAACAGACATTACCTAGCCAATTTCATATTAGAGACTCGAAAAGGTCCGTTCAGCAGACATGAAGTCCACCTAACAGACTTTATCGGCACTAGGACGATATGTATTCCCCTGTTTAGTAAAAACTAGGTTTCTTTAAGCCCAAGACATTATAAATACTCATTTTTAAGACCTAAAGAGGGGGCTGGACACTGAAATCAAGGCTACAACATAAGGAGGCACCCAAAAAGAGGTAAAGAAAAAGAGAAAAGAGGATTAAATCAAGCATTGGAAGCAATCTTGTTTTGTGTTCTCTCTACCTTCTCTCTCTACTCTTGCTTGGATGTTGATTATCTTTAGTTGTATGGATTCTATTATCATGTTCTGGAACTAAACCTCATTTAGGGTGAGGAATGTAGCCTTTTTGGGGGATTGATTTGTATTTTATGGATTGATTGGTGTTGAATGAAAGTTTTTAGTTTATGTTTATCTTTCTTGCATTTCACTGTTGTCTTTGTGCTTGATCACCACAGACGCAGTCTTAGAAATCATATGATGAACTGAGAGGTGAAGCATGATTTATGCACTAGGAAGATAAACACATTAGAGATAGAGATAGAGATATCCTAAACTGGTGTGATAACTTGTGGTTGCTTGTTCTTAATGAATTTGACTAGTTAGGTTTCACATTGAGATATGGTAATTAACTAGTTAGGTATTCTTATATGTATTGAGAGAGAATTTGAGTAACGTTGTGCAATTGTTATTATAACCTATCATTCAATCAATTTCATAATTTATTGATCAATCTCTTGAATTGGTGAACCCCAAAGCCCTAAGTCTAAATCATCTAATTACCCTTGTTTGTTATATCTAGTATTTACAATTTATTGTCTACCCAAATCCAATCATCTTTTAAGTTTATTGTCACTTGCGTTTAAGTAATTAGGGTTAATTTAGTAGTAAGTATCTTTGTCCTTGTGGGAGACGACCTTGGAATACTCAATTTGTAAGTATTAGGAACGACTCTGTGCACTTGCAGATTGTATCGACCAGCAGTGATTAGCATGCTGGAGACTATTAGAATAATGGTTATAAAGAGACATGTTGAGAGGAAACATTTTGTTCTTGGGTAGAAGCATGATATAGCACAAAACATAATTAAGAAGTTAAAGAAGAACAAGAAAGAAGTTATGCAATGGAGAATTGTATGGAATGGAGATGGTGGTTATAGAGTTCAAAGGGTGATGAGAAGCATATTGTTAGGATCGATAGACAACATACATCTAGTTGTTGGGCATTGGACCTATATAGATATCCATACAAGGATGTAATTAATGCAATCCATCACCTGAGACAAAGGGTTGAGACTAGGGATGGTAGTAGTTTTTCAACCCGATTAATATCTGCACCCCTTGACCCTAAAAAATGGACACGGAGGTTAAAAATGAATTTTAAATGGATGTTAAAAAATATCTGTGGATATGGATTTGGATATGGATTTAAGGATAACCTGAACTAATGGATACCTATACCCGATCCGTTTTTTATTAACTCTATTTTTTCTGTACATAGCTTGGTATCCCCACTTTAACCAATTCTCTTATATTAAATGGAAAATTAGTTGTAGTCTTGCAAGAAAGAGAAACGGAAAGTCTTTTGAAGGGACACCATGAAGAGAGAGAGTTTCTTGGGTTCTGTAAGAAATGTTTTTGAGGCTTTGAAGTTTTCTTCTCATAATGCCTACTCAATTCAACTCAACCACACTCTTTAATGTGCTTTGGACATCACATCCCAGTTCCATGCCTCGTTTGTGTTTATGACCCTTTCCAAACGATAGAGACAAATTGTTATCAAGGATACAGCTAAGTCCTTGGGTAGAACCACTTTACTCCTCACTCCTCACTCCTCACTCCTCACTCGTTACTTGGTTATAACCGCATTTATAACCAGAACTACTTTACTTCTCAATCCTCACCTTTTTCCAGGTAAAAGGAGTCCCTTCGTATGGCAAAGTTGTCTCAAAGTAAATTATCTTAATTAATTCCTTCAAATGGTGACCTTTTCCCTTACACCTTCAATCTTTTATATACCCAATCTTATGTCAATTTTTTTTACCAATAGATGAATCCATCAATGAGTGACTCCTCATCCTCAAGGAGATACTATGCCTATATATCATGATCCTTCAGTTCGTTTTTCACCGACAGTCACCAAACTCCCACTAAGTGCGGTGGTTTTTCGATCACCGGCACCAACTACATCTCAAGCTTCTCTGATGTTTACTAGCCACTTTGTAAAGCCTATATCTGCAGACTTTTAGTATGATTTTTTTTTTTCAAAATACCATTTTACATTCTCTCAAAAGTCTCATTCTCTCATCAAATTAATTTCAAAGTCATGCTATTTTTTTTTCCTTTGTCATGGATGGAATAACAAATCAAAGAGGTTGTTTTCTTTGCGACTTATAAGTTAAAAGAGATAATGTCTGAGAATCATTAACATATCATTAATAAAGCAGTTGAGAATTATACAACAAAGAAATTCTCTAGTCCACCTCTTAACGAAGAGGAGCTTACAGCTATGGACTCTGGTGATCATGGTGCAACTAAAAGCAAGAAGCGTACTTCTCCCATGTGGCTAGAGTTTACTTTGGTGACTGTGAAAGGTGTTGATAAGGCTTAGTGTAAGCATTGCAAAGGGAAGCTTTCTGCTAAAGGTACGAACAAGACTTCACATCTACGTGAGCATTTGATCAAATATTGTCCAAAGAAACATTTATGGCTCATTGGAGGCCAAAAAACATTATTAATTGGGAGTGAGATTAAGTCTAGTGGGAAAAAAAACATTGCAAACCTACAAATTTAACCAAGAATTCTCAAGAAGAGAGTTAGTTAATATGATTGTAATGTATGAGTATCCTTTGTCCATGGTTGATCACATTGGTTTCAGAAGGTTTGTAGTGAGTTTAAACAATGAATTTAGGATGATATCTCGTAATACATTGAGAAATGATATCCTAAAAATGTTTCTAACTGAAAAATCAAAATTGAAAAAAATGTTAAAGGATCATAGGTCTAGGATTGCTATCACTACAGACAAGTGGACAACTTCCAACCAAAAGAAAGGATACGTGGTTGTGACTGGACAGTTCATTGATGGAGATTGGGTTCTAAGAAATCGAATTCTAAGGTAATTAATTTTCTTAGATTTAACATGTTTCCTTCCTTGTTGACAATATCAAGTTTTCTTACGATGTTATTTGGAAATGTTTGGTTAATCTTTGTCTTGGTTACTATATATAGATAAAGTAATTTGCATGTTTAGTAATTAGTTCCTTTATACATGCTAAATATTAATTACTTAGAGAAACATTTTATATTTAAATTGTAATAAATTTTTTATCATTTTATTTTATAGGTTTATATTTGTGTCATGCCCACATACAAAGGAGACTTTATTGAAATTTTTAGAGGAGTGTTTGTATGAGTTTAACCTAGAAACCAAGATTTCTTCTGTGGTTGTGGATAATTGTAAAGCAAATGATGCAATGATGAACCTTCTACATGAGAAGTTTAATGTCAATTCTCTTATATTAAATGGAAAATTTTTGCATATGCAATGTAGCGCTCATATATTAAACTTGATTGTCAAGAATGGTTTGGATTTCATGGGTGAAGGGTTAGAAAGAATTCGTGATTGTATTTTATTTTGGGCATCAACTCCTAAAATGATAGAGAAGTTTGAGGATGCAGCCAAGTTTTTGAAAGTTTCATCTTCTAAAAAGTTAATTCTTGATTGTAAGACAAGGTGAAATTCTACTTATTTGATGCTTGAGACAGCTTTGCCATACGAAGGTGTTTTCAAGAGGTTGGAACGTTTGAATAATCAACTTAAGTTTACTTTGCCTAGTGCTAAAGATTGGTAGTTGGCAAACATTATTTGTGACAAATTGAGAGTATTTTACAAGGTAACAAAGCTTTTTTTCTGGTAGAAAATACCCCACTGCGAACTTGTTCTTTCGACATGTTTGTGAAATTAAGTTGAAGTTATTTAAGTGGATGTCGTCTCATTGTGATATTGTTAGAACTATGGCACTAAATATGGTCAAAAAGTACGATGAATATTGGTTTCATGTGAATGGAATACTAGTTATTGCTTCTGTTTTGGACCTTAGAAATAAGATAGACTACGTTGAGTTCTATTTTAGTGACATTTATGAAAGCAAAGCTAATATTGAGAATGAGAGGGTGAACATCTTGCTTTATGAACTATTGTTAGAATATCAAGACAAATATGTTTTGGACATAAGGAACTCTATAACATATACTAATTCAGTTGTTTCATCGTCTTCATGTGAGGCTACCTATCTTGGGAAACATCAAGCAGATTATGGAGATAGCGATAATTTTACCATGTATAAGAAATCAAAGAAAAGAAGGGTAAAGTTAAGATCTGAACTGGACCATTATTTGGAGGAAGGTACAATGCCTGAAAATAACTATTTTGACATTTTGGCTTAATGGAAGCAAGAATTCAAGTATCTAATACTGATGATGATTGCCCGAGATATTTTATCAATACTTATTTCTATTGTTGCTTCAGAAAGTGCATTTAGCATGGGTGGTAGGGTTCTTAGTCCACATCACTTAAGACGTCATGTTAGTACAGTTAAAGCATTGATGTGCTTGCAAAATTGGATGCTTGAAGATTATTCAAGTAATATATATTTCCTTATTAATATTTGCAACATTTGTATTTGAAATTCTTACCTGTACAATTTTCATATTGAATCTTCCTTACAGATTCCACTTTACAAAGTTCATATGCGATTGCTTTGATCTTTGATGATGCTAATGCAAGCAAAGAGGAACTTAGTGAAGTGATTGATTTAGTAATTCATTTTATTTCTCATGATTTATTCATTTTTACTTAAAATATTAAATCAACTTATAATTTGACACTATTTGTTAACATATTTTATTTTCTTATAGGATGATAATAATGTAAATGATATGGAGACGGAGTTTTGAATATTGTGAAGTTCACGCAAAGATAATTTGAAGCTTTAGATATTTTCGTCTTTCTTCCAGTTCTTGATTGTGAAAAATATATGTTATCTTTGCACTAGACATCATGTTTTTTATTATTCCAATTTTATGATTTTTTAAGACATACAAATCAAAATCTTGACTTATTATTATTAAAATAATTTTGATTTGGAGCGTTCATAAAAATATGCTCTTTATATTTTCTATTTAGAAGTTATATTTTTATGTGTTATACAACCCGATGGATATCCAAAAATTCGAAAAATCCAATAAATCTGAATATGGGTAGTAAATCGTAAAAACTGATGGATTTTATATGGATAATGAATTGAGTCATAAAAAATAGATATGGATATGAGTAGAGTAATACCGAACTGAACCCTATCCATTGCCATTCTTAGTTGAGACATTCGTTGATTTGTGCTATCGAAAGGGTTGCTTTTTGAGTTTGCATGAACATGTGTTACAAGCAATACGAGGTGAAATTTTTTGGCCTTCAAATGATGCTGAGTTGCTTCATCCTCCACCTAAAAGAGTTATGCTCGGTAGATAGAAAATTGCAAGAAGAAAACAGTAAGATGAGCCAAAGAAGATGAAAATTCCAAGCAAATTGAGTCAGAAAGGGCAAGTGCATAAATGTTTAAAATATGGTCTTCAAGGTCATAACTCCAGAAAATGCAACAACAATACATCAAGTCAACACAGTGAGGCTTCTTCACAGGTGTGTGCATGTTACTTCAATCATATGAATACTATTTTATAAACATGCAATTACTAATGTATAGAGTTACTAAGGTATATAATTATGTACATTAGGTTATAACAGAGGGATCTTCATATATATAAAATTTTTGGTTTTATATTACTTATTATTTGTACTAATTACTGATAAAGATGTTTTTCATTATAACTACACTTAAACAATGAGAATATGGTTAATGATAATGCTGGACTAGCTCAACAAAGCAATATTGTAAGCTTTTTTATTAATTTGTCTAACTTTAAGTTTGTAATCAATTTGTCTAACTTGTAATAATTACAAAGTGTGTTTGTAATATTTTTCTTCGATTTTGTAGGTTGGTACACCTGCAGATGCCAGTATAAACCAATTTAGAGAGGTTGACTCACACACGTTTCAATTATCATTTCAGCTAAGGGGTTTATGGTCCAGAGGATGTACCAGTGTTACTTCACAACATTTACAAGCTGAAGCAAGTAAAAGGAAAACCTTATTGACTTCATCATCACAACCTGATCTTACGCAGTCAAGTACAAATTAAGCAAACATCAATTAGTTATATACATACAATGTATATATATTTGTGTTGTATTCATATGAATGTTTCGTGTTGTTTAAATACAATGTAAATATTTTTGTTAATTAATATGATTTACTACACAACCTCTCTCTCTTTCTATTTCAATCTCTCTCTTACATTTCCTTTTTTCCATATTTGACAACATATGCAACGAGTAAATTATTCATTGTAT
The DNA here is from genome assembly GCA_025504915.1 of Erythroxylum reticulatum. Taxonomy (NCBI): domain Eukaryota; kingdom Viridiplantae; phylum Streptophyta; class Magnoliopsida; order Malpighiales; family Erythroxylaceae; genus Erythroxylum; species Erythroxylum reticulatum. The sequence continues at coordinate 17,988 of JANSVA010204061.1, forward strand.
ATTAGTTATATATGCAACTAGTAAATTATTCGTTGTATATAAATTCATATGCCAATTTTGTTATTCATATACAACTTATTCATTATATGAATTATGAGTTGGTTTTATATAGTATAATTGTTTTTTCAATTGCGTTATGTAATTCATATACAAATTTTATTATTCATATATGGCATATTCATTATGATTTGTTATACAACATAACCATTGTATATTAGTTGTACATTAAAAATCAAAATTTTCATAAGATACATGAAGTTAATATAAATCATTACATTGTTCAAATTCAATACAATATCCTCATAACATATTTACAAATAAAAAGTAATACAACCATAGCTAATCCTATTACAATTACAATGTTCATTAACGTACACTTAATTTGTTTTTTCTTTTTTCTCAATAAATGTATGTCCTCCTTCAAAGGAGCATTTGTTCTTCAAACTCCTTTGTTGTGCTTCTTTTAACCTCTTCTTTTGACATTGATAATTCACTCCTTAAATTTTGAATCACTTCAATGTCTCTCTTACTAAATTCTTCATCGTACCATTTGAAAAACTTGCATCTCCCAACCTAAAACATTTAATTCAATTTCAGTAAAAAAATACCTTAAACAAAGTTTAACATTCAACTTCATTAATCTAATAATAATAAATTCTCGCCGGATAATTAGGGCATTTATAAAACCTCTATGAAGCCCTCAATGGGGCCTTTCGCCCACAATAGCAAACGACATTGCCGGACTTTGAACTCACTGTTGTATTTGTCGATGATAATGATTTCATCTGCGTATTTAAAAGATGATAATAAGATAATATATGATTAGGTTAAAATGCAATCTATGACCCTGAATGTCTATCAGCAGATTTCCCAAAAGTTAAATTCTCGAAAGCCATGGATAGTGCAATAGAGGTGATATTTTATCTACACATTAGCCTGAATTATTTTGGAAGTTGTAGAGATTGCTAGGTATTGGAAAAGAGGGAAAGATGATCAAAGCTTCTGCAGATTTATATCACGTAGTTTCTGAGTATATCTTTAGGAAAACAAAATAACTTAGGAAGATGAAGATGAGGTTGATATGTTAAGATCATATCTCAGGACGTTGAATTTTTGGGATTAAAACTAAACGACAAGTTTCTCAAAGACACAATTTTGAATCTTTTCCTTGCAGGGACAGACACGATGAGTTCTGCTCTAACTCAGTTTATCTGGAATGTTTCCATGAATCATAAGGACGAAGATAAGATAAGGGAGGAGCTCACGATGATTGCAATACACAAAGAAGCATAAAATTTGCAACTTTTTGAACAACAAGCAATGTGTGAATCACTAAGACTATACTATATTATTCCTCAACAACAATTCGAGCCCATCCACAGCGATCAACTGGAAAACATTGAAAGAGAGCAATTGTAAGGTCAATAATGAACATTATAGCCACTTGATTGAGTAAGCAAAAAACAATATGCATGCTTGGACAATAAGCATGTCTTTTATTCTTGCATATCAAAATTTTGAACTCTAATTTTTCATTTTGCTATCCAAATTGTCTAACATATCCCCAAAAATAAGGACATGTGATTATGCTAAAGCAAGGGAAAAGCAAAGGAAATATGATAACATTATAACTATTTTAGCTAGTACTTAGTTAAATGTCTCAGATTAGCATCCACTTTGAATTTTGAAATGCTTCATGTAAGGCAAATAGAATTGTTTGAGAATATAAAGTGTTTGCTTCATAACCAAGATAACAATAGTAAATATTAAAGGACAAATAGTTACTTGAAATGATTTCTGAACCATATAAGCAAGCAAGAAACTAACAGAGAATAATCAAACAAAAAGAACAACCAATTTAATCAAGTCCCTCAGAACAAGAGTGAAGCCTCGTATAGGAAAGGTGTCTATCTATTCACCAAGGCATCAGTATGTAAACTTCAGGAAAAAGATAATTTCAGGGTCCTCTCTAAGGAAAATATCAAGCAGATAAACAAGGTTAGATAAAAGCTCCTAAATGTCAAGGTCCAATAGAACTTAGAAGTTCTTTTCTTTTTATTTTTTAACTTTATCAATACCCAAAAAGATGGTGACACACCTTCTTGAAATATTACCAAACCAAATGGTTCATGTTTATTAATTCTCTAACATGCAATGCAAACAGTAATAAAAGATTAACACAAAGGGAATGCTTGTACTAGAAGGAAAAGATGCTAAACAATCAATTATTTGTACCAAACTCCCAGCACAACCCACCAAAAGGAAGATCAAGGCAGTGAACGCTACAGAACCCACCCAACAGACAAAACATGTCATACTCATCTAATGCTAAACCAAATAACACAGACACTCACCTATGAACAGAGGTACTTGCAATGGAGTCTTTTCCAAACAAGTTGTGACAGATTCCACACAAAAAACGAAATGAGAAGAGTCAGAGAAATGAGGAGCGTCGAACTGAGATTATAAGCAAAATGATGGGTTTGCAATCATATAATCTCTTTAAATCATCTAATCCCTTTGCTTAACGAAAATGGTGGGTTAATCTTATCGATCTGATTAAGGTTTAATGTAATAATGGATCTCACACTTTAATATAAAATCTTTTTAAATTTAATTAAAAAGGATGTCCCACTTGTTATATGTAATGAAACAGACTCACTTATTTGGATAAAATAATAATTGTTAAGTTAATGATTTTAATTTTTCGTTAAAGTTGAGTTATAATTTAACATTTTTAAAATGTTAACTTAGAATTATTAATGTCATCAATTATTACAAAATTTAAGATCAAAATGACCTTTATGTGAAAAAAAATTTATTGAATGACACGTGGCATAAAGTAATTTGTTTTTGAAAAAAAAATTCCCATGGCCACGCCTGGATGCGAAGCAAACGTTTCCTATCGATCAAGGGAATTGGACAAGCCTAGATCCAAATCTGGCAATTGTTGGCGGTAAGTCTCCTAAAGTCCTCCCCCTTACTGTCTCTTCGCCTACCTTCTGCTTTCCATGTCCCCAAACCCTAATTTCCGTGATCATCAATTCAGTTCTTTTTGTTGTTTTTTACCTTTTTTTTTTTTTGGGAATCACTATTACTGACCGATAATCAATCAGACATTTGTTAAACTTTCCATGGTCGACAAATGTCTATGAATTTCTTGGGTTGTTAAGCAAATTGATTATTGCATGAAGATTACTAATTTTTCCCTTTTCCGTTGCTTTTATAAACACTTCTAGCGTTTGGTATTTCAAGTTCAAGACTTTGTAAATTCTTTTCCATCGCATTTTAGGGTTGGAGTAGTCTATGGTTGATTAAGTAGCTTAAGTTTTGAAGCTAATTGCAATCGACTTATGGTGGGTTATCTTAACTTTTGTCTTTTGATGCAGATTTGAACGGAGAAAAGGAATCGGTTAAAGGAGATTCAAGACATGGTAAAGTAGAATGCTTTTTAAGAGAAAAATAGTTTCATCTTAACAAGTGACAGTGTTTGATAGTGGGTTTTCGGGTTTTCCGTGATTTCAGTCTGCACTCTTCAATTTCCATTCATTCCTGACAGTTGTGTTATTGGGAATATGTACTTGCACTTACGTGAAGATGCACTTTCCAGCAATTCTTGAGCAAAGAACGGGGTAAACACAGAAAACTCTCTCCCTCTCTCTCTTACATTGGTTTAGTAACTTGGTCCTACTGTGGTTTCGTGCAACGTCTATCAATCTGAAATTACATTCCACTGTTGGATAGCATTCAATGGAATGATAATTGGATTTTTTAACCCTTTTATGGATAATTGGTTGAGACCTAATTTACCAGCACTTTTTGGATCCTATAATTCCATTCATTTGGACCAGGTTGTTCGAGCTTGCTTTACGATATACTAATATGACTTTGCAGTTAGCAAGTTGTCCAGAGCACTAAAATAACATTGCATAAGCTTAACCATGACCCAAATTATCAGTTGCTCATCCCAACTACAACATAAACACTCAGCCTTAGCACCTGCTAAAGATACAAATGTGCTGAAGGAACCTTCTGTTCATTTTCTGATTCCCATGAATAGTTGTGTATATTTTAGTTGCCCATTGATTTGTTACCACAGCTTAGGCCTGCCCGGTTATTCCTGGGAAATTTTGCTTAAAGTGATCTTGAGATTTGGCACTTGAACTTTAGAAATAAAGTGTCCATAACGAGATGTCATTTTGCAAATTTTAAAAAAGGCTGTGCCGATTTGCTGATTTCAATTATGAATTTGCTTTGTTCCTTAGCTAACTTGAAGCATTAACTGCACGAAAATCTTCTGTTTTAAGACTTATGCAAGTCTTATTCATATGGGTCTGTTGTTGTATCTCCTGAAAATTCTGTCTTGGTGGACAATGGATAGCTACAGATAATTGCATCTTATCAATACCAGTGTGAGGGATCTATGGGTAGAGGTGTTCATCTTTGGGATTGACCTAAAGGTAGTGGTGATGGCATTTTAATTATTTTATGTGCTTTTCTGACAGGTTTCGTGGTTTCTTTTGGAAGGCAGCCAGAATAGGTAAGCTTCCTCATTGCTTGTTTGTTAGCTTATCTTGTTTTTGTGTTGTTCCTTTCCTTTTATCTCATAAATCAGAGGGAAAACACATATGCACTGATGATAATGCAGTCTTAAGATGATAATAGCCACAAGACTACATTAGGGTTTCTTAGACAAGAATGATATAGGGGTAATGTTTATAATATTTGCTAGAGTTTTATACTGTTGAATGAGGTCGACAGGTCGTTATAATGCTAGTTTTTCTTCAAACTTGAGACAATATGAAACTTTATCCACAGATGAGGAGTGGTGTTTGCTTATCGTGTTTGTGTAAATACAGCTGTATGACCTAGCTTAATCGCAACTTGAATTTGTTGGAGAAAGTCTGGAATCCCTCTTTAGTAGTTAGTAGAATATTCGAGTTACTTTTGGAGAGCTCATGGCTTCAAATTTCAGCATCTTAAAAAACTGTTTGACCATCGAAAACAAATGGGCCTACTTAGCCTGCTTTGATTTTAACCATACAGCATCAATGTCATAGGAATTAACTATCAATGGAAACCAATTGCTGTATTTATTTCCTTAAGTTTTTCCAGAGGACTGCATATTGGCAGTCAACGAGTTTCACATTTAGTGGTTGACCAAACAAACATTGAAAAGAACTTGTATGTAAAGTTTCTTAATTGAATCTCTTTTAAAGTTTGGCTTTTGGGCATAATTATTGCCCTGGTGTGCAAAGAAGCGTCAGATCCTGATGTTTTCTTGTGTGTTGACTGGAATAGGTGAACGGTTGAGCCCGTGGGTGGCAGTAGGATGTTTCTTAATGGGTGTATCGATAATCTTTTTCTGAGCAAGGTGTCTCCATGTTCTGGAGTTAGCGCTGTATTCTTTTCTTGGGTATATGTAGCTTTGAAAATTGGATGTCATCGTCAGAGTTTTGAAGGAAGGAATAGTGAGAGACATTTTTCACAACCATTTTTGCGAACATTACTCTAGAAATGTGTGTATTTATTCTCAATTGCTTGCACAATTGATTGTCGCCAAACTCTAAATGGTGCAACTGTGAATGGAAAAGTATTGCTGTATTGCATCCAGAAAGAATATTACACAACATCAAATATGGGCCCTTTCGCTTCTGTTATTGTTGAAACTTGGAACTGAGTCTTCCATCACAAAATGCAGGTTTATGGGCTATGCTATTGACTTCCACCTGAAAATCTTCCCCATTGGTGTGGTAACAGTATATGCAAACAAAACCGTGAATTTGAGATTCATTATGTTCAAAGTATATATTTTCACTGAAGCATTGCTCCTGGACAGGATTTTATTAGTTGAATGTCTAATTGTGACGTCTAATGATTTGTAGTATAGGCTGACCATTTGAGAGACAGAGACCGAGACCACGAGCTCCTAATGTCAAAGAAAAAGTTTGCCAATTGGTTGAGTCGGATGACTTTAAAGAACTGGAGAAAGGGTTCTTATTTGATTCATTCTGAAGTTATGTCGAACTCAGGGCTTGTGGTGGTGGGAGCTTAAAGCCAGTGGGGATACAAGCTATGACATAAAATGTGACCTTATGGTGAAATTTCCTCATGATCAGAACCTTCCCTTCCCCCCACTGAAATACTGATATTATTAAATTCTCGATTTTCTTCCTTTTAGCCTTCCTGTTGCTCTTCTTCTTAACATTCTCCTCTTCTGTTCTTTCATTTTCTCTCCGGATTCTTTTCTTCACAGCTCTCATTCTGGCCTTCCTGCTGTTGGTACTAACTGTCTCCTCAGTTCTTTCATGTTCTCCACTCCAGTGAAGAGGATAGCTCCTCAGGAAAACCCTTCTGGTCTTGTAGTCTTCATCACGAAAGCTCCTTGTTCTCCCACGATTTTCATCTATGAAGCTCCTTTCCATTCTCTTTGACAACAATTGATGAAGATGGCTTATGTGAAGTAGTAAGAAAGGGGAAAAAGAGAACCAGGAGGGCACGACCAAATAAGTGAGAGGTGTGATTGATTATATATATATTTGTGTTAGAAAAAGAAGCAGAAGGTAATGGTTGAATTGCCAACAAGAAGTTCATGGAGAAGGAGACAAAAAAGGCATAGATGAATTGGTACAGTATATAGATGCTTGGCAATGATGGCGAACACTTAAGGGAGTATTTGTTAGCGTTGTCTTCAATTTGCTATTATCCTAGAGGTGGCTGCTAATATGAATTAGTACTTGTCCATAATGTTTTCCCAAAGTATATACTTCTCTTTGTCTCCTCACAAGAACAAGAATGTATCTTTCTTTATCGTTCAGATTGGAAACAACGGAAATGGTAGGAACTTGCGCATTTTTCCTGTGAAAACAATGAGATGCGTATCAAGCGCGAGTTGAATACTTCGATTCCGTTGGAAACTGCAAGATAATAGCTTACCTTGAAACCTAAACTTATAAAGCATCTCCGCATAATTTTGGCTTATATTACAAGAAATGATAGTGACATTCTCGTTAACATATTTCAAGGTGGTTTAATTGAATTGAACTCCAATATTCAATAACCTAAAGTTGGTAGCGTTGAAAGTTATGGTGCTAAATTCAGATCCTTAGTTCTCCACTACAAGTACCTAAAGAATCCAACTTTACCTCTTAAGAGGCAGTTGTGGTGCGAAATGTTTAAGTTATCGAGCTTTTCTATCTCGAATCTGTAAGTTTGATGAATGGTTTACCTGAACTTGAATTTATAAATTTGTGGAACAGTAATAATCACATTTTTACGGATTATTAAGTTTTTTTTCATTATATTAAAAATAAAAAACAGTCTTGAGATTGAAGTTACGAGGGAATGAGTCAACAGCCGGATCGGTGTACTATTAGATACTATCGAGATCTTGTACTTTCAAGTCTGCAAATTCTAACCTGCTTTGCCTGGTAATCAACGCATCAAAAGAGCTAACAGCGCAAATAAAATTGAAAATTCGTCTAGAAAACGGTAAACAGACAGCAAGTATAATAATAGAGTTGAGAAAGCGTTTCGCAGGAAATTCTTGCAACATCTGTTCACCTTGTTCCTCCATTTCTTAGGTATCCTCGACACAACATTCCTTTCATTGTGGAGATCAGAAGTCTAGTGTCTTTGGGGGGAAGTTGTTGGAATAATTAAGAATGCTGATGAACCAGACATAATGGTCCAATACCAAAATGATTTTGCCTTGAATCGACAAGGAACATGTAAAAATCCTCTAAGAACCAACTGTCAAAAAGTAAGTTACAGGAGAACGGTTCATGCTCGTAGATGCGCCAGGACTAGTAGTTTCACTATTCCAGTCTTAGTCATGAAGTAAAGAATGTGATAAAAATTTTCTTCCACTTAATGTACTGCCCTACTTATCTGCACCCAACGGTTGTTGAGTATGGTGGAATTTATTGAATCTGACCCGCAAAGTATTGTATGTAACTACAAGAAAGAGACTTGGAATTGGATAGCTATGGCTGAATCCTGCACACCGTGACAATGGAAGGTTTGACTTTCAATCTTAAGCTACAAAAAATATCATTCCAGGCAAGAAGTCAGCTCTCAATTCTATTAATATTCAATCTTATAATTTCATGTTTTTTTTAATTTTGTTTTAATTCTTAGTGTTGCTAATCACTCTATTCTTAAGATTTTTGTTAATGCTTCTAGTCTTAAATCCGATAATGTTATTTAGAAAAGAATACAACTTTAAGTTCAAAGACTAAAAAGATGATTGTCTACAAGAAAAGTTAATAGAGTAGTTTCTATACAGGAGCTGTTTCTGGTTCAAACAGCAGAATTATTGGTGAGTGAACTCATATCCAAATATAAATCATTAGGATGCCAGGATGCTAGAAAGTGGAAACCAAAGTTGATGAATAGTAGGAGGTAGGAATAAAGATAATGGACCAAAAAGCAGGTTCTCTTTGTTGTGCAAAAACGTTGTTAGTATACAGCAAACAAACAAAGCAAAAGAAAGGAAATTTCTAAGAAGGGGACCACCTCTGAGGACGCCATTACTTCGCTTTCAAGACCAACCAACTTCCCTCTCCAGCTGATTGCAGTTGCGGTGACCAACTTAATCTTCCTCAAGCTTTAAGCCTTTAATGTTCCTGCCTACCCCTGCCATTTGGTGAAGAGAGTGTCTACTGTTCTACAATGGACAAGTAGAGTTTTCAAAGATATGGATAACTCTATTGAGCCTGTCATAACACTCAATTACTCCCCCGAGTCTCAGGGAAATACTGTCGGTAACAAATCATCCCTTAAGGCCAAGAACATGGGCGATGATGGTGATCTCAATTCCAATCCTCAGTCGGTGTCTCCGATGCTTTACGAAGTGAACTTTCGCGACTTGAGTATGATGTTAATTCTTTAGTTTCAGGATGAGTAATGTTATGTATGGAAACTTTCCTGCTGGAGATTCTGGTTCCTTTACTCTCTCATAAACGAGTCTACATGTTTTAACAGCTTCTTAAACACTGTTGACTTCTTTATGGTCTGTGTCAGCCCATGGTTGTCTGAATAAGGGCATGTCTGGTCTTTACTGTCATCAGCCTGCATCTGGTGAGGCCATGGATCTATTTCCTGAGGTCATACACACCCTTTAAAGTAATCCATATTTTCTAAATAATCTGGGATCTGTGCTCTGGTTTGTAGTCTTGAACCTCTTGGGGAAATGTTAGCAGATGATAGCTACCCTCAGTTTTTTCCACGAAAACTTCCTTAACCTGTTTGTTGAAGGGCAATTTGAAACTTCTTCACAGAATAGCAGTTTATGGATCATATAGCTCTGAGATTTTCACACTGCTGTTTGAAGTTACAACTTCAACCTTCCATTTTTCACATGTTGTAGCTCATTTTGATCTGTTCTCTATAGATTTGCCAGCATGATTGAAGTATGCTGTTGACTTTTCAGGTGATCGGGAGATAGTATACTTTGATTCTCAGCCTTGGTTAG
>JANSVA010204877.1:0-27443 GCA_025504915.1 Erythroxylum reticulatum
GTAGTGGTTGTGGGAAGGAAATTTTTTTAAGGGGCGGCCAAAGGTAGTGGTTGTGGGAAGGAAATTTTTTTAAAAAAAATTGGAAATGCTAAATGAAGTGAAATGAAATTAGTAACTAAAATAAAACAAACTTAACAAAATAAAATAAAATTGAAAAAGATTGAAATGGAACCTGAAATTTTTGGGTTGCCCCTAAATATGCTTCTTTTAAGTCGTTAGCTGGACGTGTGTGCCCACTTATATAATTAGAGATAGGTTGGGGTTACCAGCTTTACCTCTTCCACATATTAGACTGGAGAGTTTTCATAATATGGTTTCAAATGTTGTCCATTAACTGTAAATACCTTGGAAGTATCTAAACTTTAAATTTCTACCGCACTATGAGAAAAAACGTTAGTAACAATAAATGGCCCAACCCAATAAGATCGTAATTTCCCTAGAAATAACTTATGCTTTGAATGATAAAGAACTTTTTTTCCTATTGAAAATTGTTTCTGAGAAATCATTTTACATGAAAAGCTTTAGTTTTTTCCTTATAAATTTTTACATTTTCATATGCTTCATTACTCTTGCAATTGCAACTTCCTTTTATTACTAACCTCTACCCAATCCATATTCAACTGCTTCACAGCCCAGTAAGCTCTATGTTCTATTTCCACAAGTAAATGACAATGCTTACCAAAAATTAACCCGCATGGCAATATGCTTATTGGAGTTTTGTAAGCAGTCCAGTACGCCTACAAGGCATCATCTAATCGTAAGCTCCATTCTTTTCTGTTTGGATTCAACACTTTTTCCAGTATGGACTTAATCTCCCTATTGAACACTTCAACTTGTCCATTTGTTTGTGGATGATAGGTTGCAGAAAACCGATGTGTGACAAAACATCTCTTGATCAAAGCCTTCAAAATCTTGTTGAAAAATGGGTCCCTTGATTGTAAATGATAGCTCAAGGCATTCCGAATTTGACAAAAATGTTAGATTTAACAAAATCTATAATAGTTTTGGCATCTTCAGAAAAAGTAGCCTTACCTTCATCCCATTTCGAAATGTATTCCATAGCAAGCAAAATATAATTCTTACCAAAGGAAGAAGGGAAAGGACCTATAAAGTCTATTCCCCAGACATCAAAAATCTCACATACTAGGATGTTAGTAAGTGGCATTTGATCTTTCAATCCCAAGTTACCTATTCTTTGACAATGATCACAAGACTTGCAAAACATAAAGGAATCATAAAATAGCTTAGGCCAAAATATTCAAGGATTTTTTGAGTTGTTCATTGGGGACCAAAGTGTCCCCCACACACAGCTGAATGGAAAAAATTTAATATGGAAGGAATTTCATCATCTGTAACGCATCTTGTAACAATCTGATCAGCACAAAATTTTTAAAGATGAGGTTCATCCCAAACTTAATATTTAATCTCTCATTTAATTTTATCTTTTTTAGTTCTAAATAAATCACTAGGTAAAGACTTAGTCACCAAAAAGTTTACTATATTACCATACCATGGAATTACCTGTTGAATTGTGAAGAGACTTTCATCCGAAAAATCGTCTTAGAGAATATTAGATGCAATGGTTAGAATGATCCTGCTAAGATGATCGGCCACCAAATTTTTAGCTCCTTTCTTATCGTGTATTTCTAAATCGAAGTCTTGGAGAAGTAAGATCCATGGAATCAATCTCGACTTTGCTTTTTTCTTAGTCACCAAATATTTTAGAGGTGCATAGTCTGAATAAATGATCACCTTTATGCCCAATAAGTAAGACCAAAACTTCTCTAACCCAAAAACTCTTTCTTCATAGTGGAATAATTCTTCTAAGCATCGTTAAGTGTCATAGAAGCGTAGTAAATGACATGAGATACCTTATCCACTTTTTAGCCCAGCACTACTCCAACTGTATAATCTGAAGCATTGTACATTAGCTCGAATGGAATGTCCCATTTCAGTGGTTGAATAATCGGAGCTGTAGTAAGTTGTTCCTTGAGTTCATCAAATGCAATCTTGCATAGCTCATCAAAATCAAACTTCACATCTTTTTGGAGTAGTTTACACATGAGTTGCACAATCTTTGAAAAATCTTTGATAAATCGTTGATAGAATCCTGCGTGACTAAGAAAAGGGCAAACTTCCTGCACAGTCATAGGGTAAGATAAAGATTGAATAACATCTATCTTAGTCTTATCGACATCAATTCCCTTATAAGAGATTGTTTGACCTAAAATTATGCCTTGATCAATTATGAAATGACACTTTTCATAATTTAAAACCAAATTATTCTCAATGCAACGTTTAAGCACTTTTTCAAGGTTAATAATGCAAGTTTCAAAAGACTCTCCATAAACCATGAAATCATCCATAAAAACTTCCATACAATTCTCCATAAGGTTAGAGAAAATACTTACCATACACCTTTGAGCTGATGTGTTACACTACCCAAATGGCATTCTTCGGTAAGTAAAGGTGTCAAATGGACATGTGAAGGTTGTTTTCTCTTAGTCTTTAAGTGTAACCAAAATCTGTTGATACCATGAATAACCATCTAAACAACAATAGTAAGATTTACTTGTAAGTCTTTCAAGCATTTGATTGATAAACGGAAGCGGAAAATGATCTTTTCTAGTAACCAAATTTAACTTTCTATAATCTATGCAAACTCTCCACCCATTTTAAACACAAGTGGGTATTAACTCACCATCACTATTTTCTATCATAGTTGCCCCAGTTTTCTTCATGGACCGGACTTACCCAGTTGCTATCCGAAATCGGATAAATGATTCTAGCGTTAAGAAGCTTCAAGATTTCTTTTTTCACTACTTCCATCATGGGTGGGTTTAAACGACATAGGGGTTGCCTTACATCTTTGGCTTCATCTTCCATCAATATTCAGTGCATACAAATGGTGGGACTAATACCCTTTAAATTTGCCACTATCCAACCGAAAGCCTCTTTATACTCCCTTAGCATTTGAATCAATTGATTTTCTTGAAAAAGAGTAAGTTATTAGAAATTATGATAAGTAATGTGTCTTGCTCACCGAAAAAGATGTATTTTAATTAGCTAAGCAAACTCTTCAACTCCAATGTTGGTGGTTGGATCAAAGATAGTAAGAGCTTAGAGCTATTGTGTGACAACTCCATATACGATAACTCGTTCTCCAACTGATTGGATTTCTCCAATTGACAAAACAACACCTCCAATTCATTGTTGGGTAGTAACGATTCCTTGATGGTTTTCCATTGTGATGCATCTCCCATCTCCAAGATTGTTTCAAGTTCTTCTCTTCCACTCAATAATGATTTTTCCTACACCCATGTGTCAATAAAATCCATAGAAACAACAGGCTCTTCATCATCCAGAAATTTTATGGCATTGTATATATTGAAATTAATTAATTCACCATCAAATTCCATAGTCAATGACCCATCATGAACATCAATTTTTGTTCTAGTGGTTTTTAAGAATGAACTTCCAAATAAAATCGGGGTTCAAGAAGATACATCATCACTTCCCATCTGCAAAATATAAAAATCAACTAGAAAAAGCATATCCCCCACTTGAACTAAAATGTCCTCTAACACGCCCTTTGGATAAGCATTTGAACGATCTGCTAATTGAATCACTACATTAGTTTTCTTAGGAGGTCCCACATTTAAATACTTACAAACATCATAAGTCATAACATTTATAGATGCACCCAAATCTAACATAGCTTTTTCAATTCTCAAATCACCAATTTGACATAGGATAATGAACATGCCTGGGTCTTAACACTTTGGTGGGAGCTTTTTCTTTTGCAAAATGGTTGAGATAGTCTCCCCTAATTGCACTTTCTCATTAAAATTCAATTTCCATTTTGAAGTTCAAAGTTCCTTAAGGAATATCACATGATGTGGGATCTATTTTTATTGCATCAAGTAAAGGGATATTTACCTAGACTTTGCTAAAAGTCTCTCATATTTCCGTCTCTTGCTCCTCCTTCCTTGCCTTAGTGGATCGACTAGGAAAAGGAGGCTACATAACCAAATTATACAGACCTATCTACATCTTTTTTGGTTGATCAAGTGACTTCATCATTGCTTCTTCTTTGACTTCTCTTTTGGAGATTTTTCAAGGTGGTTCCTTCAATTCCTTACCACTCTGCAACATGATAACTTTAGAACTTTGTTTTTGGTTGATTTTGAAGTAAATCACTTGTTAATATAGAAATCACGTATAATATGTAGAATACACAAGAGGGGGGTTGATTTGTGTTAAATTGTCTAAGATATTAATCTTTAGAAACTTCTTGATTTTCTTTATAAATTCAAACGATTACAAAACAATTCACTTAATTTAATGAATAATGTAACACAAAATTATTATCTATTCTTCTAATAATAAGAAAATTAAAGAGATAAAAGTTACAGATTATCATGCTGCGATTTATACTGGTTCACCTTAACCTTGGGCTACATCGAGTCCTTAGAGTTTGTTTGAGATTTCACTATGCTCCTCAACTTTACAAGTATTATTTCTACACTTGCAGAGCCTCTTCAGGTCTCTCTCACAAAGTATTCTTTATTTTCTTCCTTAGCCTCTCCAGGCTCTAGCCTTTCTTTCGCTTGGAAAGATATTGTTTGAGCTTCACGTTACAGATGTATTCACTCTCTTTCTTTCGCACTTGAGTACAGAGTTTCTCTAAGTAAATTTTGTACAATTAGATTTTCTCTTTTGTATTGTGTTGTTGTTTTGTTTAGTTTACGACTATAACTAGTATTTATAACAAAAATCTTCAACTGTCTTATTGAGAAATCTGCTTCTTAAATCTTCTAGAAACTGTTATTAGTTAAGTCCTGTAACTAACTCCAACTAACTAACTAACATTGTAGAATATTTTTCATTTTCATCGTCTGGTATTATGCTTCGTCTAGTGTTATGCTTCTCTTTTGATGTACTTCGTCTAGTGCCGTGCTTCGTCTAGTTTATCTACAACGCTTTGTTGTTTTCAGCTTTTACTTAAGTATTGTCTTGAGTTGACCTTTATTATAAGTTGATCGTCTTGAGTTGACCATGTTGAGTTGACCATCTTGAGTTTTAAGTATTGTCTGGGTTTGACCATGTATCGTCTTAGGTTGACTATATATCATCTTGGGTTGACGATTTTTGTTACTTACATTTATCTGTGCACTTAATAAACTCATAAAAACAATTCATAAACTTCTATAATTATTATTATTTGATTGTCATCAAAATTAATAGTGAAGTCCTCTTGACTTAACAATCTTCCCATTTTTTATGATAACAAATAATCATAATATTTAGAAGATAAAATAATATTCAGATGATAGAAGAATAAACAAATAATTTATAAACGAATAAACAAATAAAGCAATACACAAGATATGCATAAGATATACAATGCTTTCTAATATACCCCACTTTTCTCTTCTTCTCCCCCTATTTGTTATTAATAAAAAAAAAGATAGTTCATTTTAGATGCTTCAGAATTTTAGAATACATATGTTTAATATCATTACGGATCGTTTTGAGGTCTTGTTCAATAGAAACACGTAGAAGTTATATTTTCTTATGAAGATCACCCACTACATCACCTAGTTTATCAACCTTAGTATGAATTTCCTCAATATTTTTAGTTAAGGCTTCCTAAACTTCCATCTGCTTGTGACTAGCTTGAGTCCAATTGATGAAATGCTTCAAGAGCTCTGAATTAACAGTAGCATCTTGTTGTATTTCACTAAGTGGATGAAGGTGTTCAAAAACATATGGTTTTCTAGGTGAATTGTCTAATTCTATGATTTTGATTGGCGGTAATTTGAAGGTTTGTTTTCCTTCAAGGAGATCAAGATCATCAAGTCTGGGTAGTTTGTAAATTGGTTACCCAAAACGGTGTAAAACAATTTTAACTGAAGGTATGAAACCTAAGGGTCTGAAATGAATGATTAAATGCACAAAGGTTTCGAAGTTAAAATCGATACCTTCTATTGTTATACTTATGTACCTTCCTTCTGAAACTTTGCCAACTACCTTGAAACTTTCGTCTTTGGTAGATACTCCAAATTGACTTCCTGATTCCCTTGATATGATATGTGATATATAAATACCTACAGGTTGAGTTGCATGACATACATCATCTATGTTCTTCACTGCCATTTGAATTTGTTCTACTGTGAGATCATCTTCATGACCTTCAGGAAACATCTTCTTCTTCCCTTTTCCTTCGTTTATTACAGGGTTTGGCCATCTTGCTTATACATCTGGTACAATCTTTATTATTGTTCTGCTTGTTATTGGATAGATTATATAACGATATTTTGTAAACATATATTTGTACAACTATAAAATCATCATAAATATTTTTCTAAATAAAGTCTTATCTACTTGACCTCTAATAAAGTCATTTTTAATCAAAAATGAACTCAGATGATCATACCAAGCACGAGGTGCTTGTTTCAATCCATACAAAACTTTATGAAGTTTATAGACATAGTCTGGTTTATCAATGTCTTCAAAATTAGGGGTTGTTTTACATAAACTTCTTCATCTATAAAACCATTCAAAAAGGTACTTTTCACATCCATTTGAAATATTTTTATATCATGATAAACAACATATGCAAGCAATATCCTAATAGCTTCTAGTCTAGCTACAAGAGCATATGTTTCATTATAGTTTATTCTTTCTTGTTGATTATAGCCTTGAGCTACTAATCTAGCTTTGTTACGATTTATTTTTTTTATTTGTCTAGTTTATTTTTGAATACCCATCTGGTTCCTATGATAGATTTATTGGATGGTTTAGGAACTAGAGACCAAACTTTATTTCTTGTAAATTGATGTAACTCCTCTTGCATAGCTAAAATCCAAGCTTCATCTTGAAGAGCTTCATCAATTTTCTTAAGTTCTAATTCAGAAACAAAAGCTACATTTGTCTCTCTTCTAAATGTAGACTTAGTTCTCACTCCTTCTGATGTTTCATCTATAATCAAGTTTTCTGGGTAAGAAGATTTATACTTCCAGTCTTTTCTTAGACTAAAATTTTCAAAGATATCTTCTACCTTATCAAGTAGATCGTCTAGTGGTGATATGTCTAGAATATTATCTAAAGGAGCAGATAAAGTTTCATCAACATAATCATCTCTTCGATCTAGATGAGAATCATCATCAAAATTTACATGCATAGACTCTTCAACAGTTTTAGAAACAAGATTATAAACTCTATAAGCTTTAGAAGTAATTGAATATCCTAGAAAAATTCCCGAATTGATCTTAGAATCAAATTTATCCAACTTTTCTTTTATATTCAATATAGTGCATTTGCAACCAAAAGGATGGAAGTAAGATATATTTGGCTTTCTTCCTTTCCATAATTCATATGGAGTTTTATTTAAAATAGGTCACAAAAATACTCTATTTTGAATATAACAAGTTGTATTTACAGGTTCTACCCAGAAATACTTAGGAAGATTAATTTCACATAGCATAGTCCTTGTCATTTCTTGAATCGTCCTATTCTTTCTTTCTACAACTCCATTTTGTTGAGGAGTTCTAAGAGCAGAGAAATTATGGAAAATTCCATTCTCTTCATAAAACATTTTGAATTTTTCATTTTCAAATTCTCCGCCATGATCACTCTTAATTCCAATAATAGAAATTCTTTTTTCATTTTGTAACTTTTTGGGTAAAACTTTAAAGCACTTAAGAGATTCATCCTTATGTCATAAAAATAATATCCAACAAATCTAGTGAAGTCATCAACAATTACGAGACTATACTCTTTTCCACCTCGACTTAGTGTTCTGGTTGGACCAAACAAATCTATATGTAACAACTCTAGAGGTCTAGACGAAGTTACAATATTCTTAGGTGAAAAAGATGTTTTAACTTACTTTCCTTTTTGACAACTCTAACAAAAGAAATCTTTGTTAAAACTTATCTTCGGTAATCCTCTTACCAAATCATGTCTAACTAACTTAGAAATATGTTTAAAACTAACATGACCTAGCTTTTTATACCAAATCAGTTTTTCCTCATCTGTTAATATAAAATATGAAATATTTTGACTTTTCAAATCATCTAAGTTAATTTTATAGAGATTATTTCGTCTCTTGGCAGAAAAGAATATGCAATCGTCCTTATTTTTTACTACACAAGAATTTTGATTAAAGGACACTTGAAAACCAAAATCATATAATTGACTTGAACTAATTAGATTATGCTTTGAGCCTTTAACTAGCAGAACATTATCAATAGACGAAAAAGAATCTTTACCAATTTTGTCGATTCCAACTATTTTGCCTTACTGGTTGTCTCCAAAAATTACCGATCCTCCTTGCTTATGTTGGAGGTCTAGGAACATAGACCTTCTTCCCGTCATATGTCGCGAGCAGCCACTATCTAGATACCATTGGTGCTAGTTGCTTTTTCCAAAAAAGGAGATCTGCAGTATATAGTATATCTTTCTTAGGTACCCGTATTTACTTGTGTCCTTTGGGGTTAGCCTTATAGTTTTTTATTGAATAATAAGAATATTGTTTCTTTTTCTTTCTATTAGGAACAAAACTCTTTTTATGAAGAACACTACTATTATTAAAACCTAAATCGCTCTTATCATTTGGATGTCTATATCTTCCAATCATATCATTCATCCTTTTTGTACTTTCTGTATTTCCTTAGATCTATCTACAGTTACTTTCTTTTTCATATCATCTACTTGTTTCTTAAGGCAGATGCTTTCTTTTTCTAAAAGTTATATGTTCTTCAAATTTTCAGCAAATTTCTTTTTCAATAACCTATATTGTTTTAAAATAACATGTGAATCTTCTAACAATTCTAAATAAGCATCCTAAAGATCATCAAAGTTAGAAATTAACTCATCATCGCATTTCCTTTCAGTTACCAAGCGTAGATTTTCTTGTTTTGATGTTTCTGAGTCGGATTTAAATTCAGATTCAGATTCAGATGAATCTAGATCTTCCCATGTTACCATCATGCTCTTTGTGTTTTCTTGACTTTTCTTCTGTTTTCTTTTGAGCAACAGGCATTCAGACTTGTAATGTCCAGGTTTATTGCACATAGCAGACAATAGAACTTTCTCATTCTTTGAATCGTCTTTGCTATTCTTTTTAAAAGAGAAGTCTTTATTTCCCTTTGATTTCTTTTTCCACATCCTCCTAATCTTTCTTAAAATGAAGGATAGTTCATCATCATCTTCACTTAAATCTTGATCAGATTCACTAGCATCATCATTATTGATTTCTTCAATCTTTACTACTTTTAAAGATGTGCTTTTATTTTTCTGATTCTTCTGATTCTTCTGACCAGCCTTTAATGCAATAGATTTATCTTTTCTAGGTTTATCTTCTACATCAAGTTGTACTTCATAAATTTTTAGTGAACCAAGCAATTCATCTAGCTTTAGCTTATATAAATCCTTGGCCTCTTGTATTGTTGTTACTTTGGGTCTCCATCTTTTTGCAAGACTTTTGAGAATCTTTCTGACATGATCTTGACTATCGTAGATTCTCCCCGAAGCTTTAAGTCCGTTAACAATTGTTTGGAATCGTCTCATCATCTTTCATTTTGAACAACTCATACTGATGAACAAGAATACTAATCTTGGACTCTTTCACCTGATTTATACCTTTATGTGCAATGGCTAATATGTCCCACATTTCCTTTGTAGATTCGTATCCATGAACCTTATCATATTCACTTCTTCTTACAGCGTAACTTAAAAAGAACTTGGCCTTTGAGTTTAACTGAAAGCAAGCTTTCTCATCAGCCAACCATTTGTCACGAGAGATGTTATTCCCTTCGTTGTCTGTTGGTGTATATGGACCATTATCCCAAAGATCAATATATGTGGATTCTATAAAGAGCCTAATATATGTTTAATTATTGATATTTTTAATCATTTACACTTAGCAATTATTGACATGAAAATGGTTAAGTTACTCACTTTAATTCATATATGATTCTAGGTGCAATTTGGAAGCGAATAAATTAAAGTGAGTCAAAATTACTGCATTTGGGTTATTTTCTGAAGATCAATTTTTACTTGTATTTACGGTGTAAGAAAAAGAAAATCAGAGCAAGAAGAAGCAATGCATTCCATGCTAAAACGCTGCACATTTGTGAAGCAAAATGGCAGTGTGATGGAAAGGAGCTAAGTGGTAGCGTGATCGAAAGAAGCTACAGTGGGAGAAGTTAAAGAGTGGAGACGTTATAGGAGGCAAGAGGGGCAGCACAGCAGGTGTGAAGATAGGAGGGCTGCATTGCGGTTTGGCTCGGCTTGTGGCTGGAGAAGCTGGAGGCTTGGCTGGAGCACATCTACGGTATGGTGGGCGTGAAGAGTGCAGCTACGGTTTGTTCATTGAAAAACTCCAACATTAAATGGTCAAATCAGCTATAGTGAAGGCGATAGTGGACAGTAAGCAGCAGTGGGTAGTAAGCAGAAACCATGGGGCTTTTGGCTAGGGATTAAAAAAGGGACTGAAGCAATTTTTTGAGAAAAATTCATGAAGGGCTAGGCATCCTGACATCGGTTCGGAGGTGACATCGACATCGATGACCCGAGTTAAGTATTTTTTATTATTTTGTTATTTCTTTCTCTCATTAAGAATTGATTGTGTTATCCTATCTTAATTGATTTGGGTATTGTGTATTGATAATCGAATTTTCGTTATTATTCAGTTATTTGTGTATGAACCTATTGGGTATTATGAATTGATTATTTTAATACGTTCATTGAATCATTAATTTCAAACCCATTGCTAGAATTTTGATATAATCCGTAATTGCTATGTTGAAATTCATGTGTAGCGATTGATGATACGTAATCATTAGGGATAATATGACCTAAGTTAAATGACGCATCGTATATGGTTGTTGCCTTGATTAATTGATTTACCTAATTCGTAATGCTACTGCCTAATTAAATCTAGAGATCATATCCTAGGTTGTTCGGTAGTTAGGTTTAATTAATGATCGTATCTTGATTAAACAAAACCTAAGGGAAAACTCGGGTTAATTATTAACTCACGCGTAATAATTGCTAGAAGAGGTTAAAGAAAAACAAATTAATAAAATATGCTTAGTCAGGGTGTAGGCCGAGATTGAACCAAAGAACTGGCTCCCTACCGAATTCCCCACATTTATCATTTTTGCATGTTTTCTTTAATTTGTTTTTATTAGTTAGTTTCATTTTATTTTCTTCTGTCAAAATTCAAAACCCCCTTTTTTCCTAAACATCGGTTAATTTCATTTCATAAACTTTACATACACTCTCTGTAGGATCGACCTAGACTCACCACTGCTATATTAGTAGTCTAGTTATTTTATTTTGACTAGTGTAACGACGTGCGATCAAATTCTGGCAACATTGCCGGGGAATGTGGTGTTTTAGTTTTTGTTTGTGATTTAATTGGTGTTTTGTATATATTTGTTCGTAAGTGATTTCTTTTCTATTATTTTGTGATCTTTTCATTTTTTGTTTCGTGTTTAAAAAAACAGATATGGATGGAAGTAATTTCTTTTATGACTTATATTCTCAATCCTATAACAATGTTTGGACTAATCAACCTAACTTTTGTTATGGATGGGATAATCACTAGAATTACTTCCATGATAGTTTGCAAGACGCATAACAATTCTCATACAGAACAAAAGCTTCCTATCACGACTCCGGTCCATTTCTGGAAGAGTTGATTTTGCAATTGCAGGAGAATACTTTACAATTCCAGAAGGATGGAGGGTAATTTCCAAAAAACACATGACCTAATGCCCAAGATTCAGAGAGCCAACATGATTTATTTGCATCTTTAGTAGAACTTGTTAATAATATTGCTGCTAACAATTTATAATGTCTACAGGATATGCAACAATTACAACAAAATATGCAGCATGAATTGCAAGAATTCTGGCAAGAGATAAAAGCAAGCCATTGGAGGATGGAACACCTATTGGGTCAGATGACAATAAGTCTTGATCACCTAGAATCGCAAAGTGAAAAGGAGCAACCGTATTAACTCGAGGTGTACCCAATGGAAGTTTGTGCGGAAATATTACAAAGTGACGAGGAGCTTTAGAATTTTGAGTTCAATCCTCAACGAATTGTCTATGCCGAAGAAGTTGAGAAGGAGCTCGAAGTCGCAAAGGACATATCTTTTAGCTTGGAGGTAAGTACTGAGTCTATGATTATTCTTGAAACTAACTTTTTACCTTGACATAACAGACTGGAGGAGTTAAATGATAAAGAAAAAGGTGAAGAGACATTTGAAATATTTCTAGAGTGTATGGACTCAGTCGAGATTGAGAAGCTGAGGATAGGGAAGACGTTGAAGGAGGATGATGATCAACTAAGGCCCTGTTCAGAATTACCACGCATGGAGGAGCTATATATGATACCTGAAGATCAAAATTTTGTCACATGAGGAGAAGACGGAGTCGAGCTAGCGACCCTAAACAAAGGCACTTCTTGGGAGGCAACCTAAGGGAAGCAAATTTCTTTTCCTTTACATTTCCGCATTACTTTTTATATGCATGTGTGTTTGTTTTTTAATTTGTTTGTTTTACTTGTTTTTAAGTTTGCAATCAAAATGAGAGGAAGAATAAAACAAATGAAACAAATATTTTCTTGTTTTCTATTGCTTCTGGGATTATATAATCATGATTAGAGTGTGAATTGACTAGAAATTTTAATAGCAACTTTAACATGTACTTTTGCCCTTGTGATTGGTCGATATGCATTATCTTTAGAAGAGTAGTGACTAATGGTAGACAAAGCCGGTGAGATTTTAAGCCATTTTTGACTGACATATCTATATCAGTCTCATTGCCTTTTGAGTGTGACCTTCATGACATGTACATCCCGATTTTACATTGAATTTCTACTCGTGACCACATTTTGATCACATGTATTAATATGGATATGATTAAGCATTCTTTGTTTTTCATAAACTACATTAGCCAAGTAACCTATCTTATTGACATGATTTTTCCCTTGATAAACCCCTTTTAGCTTTAGCCTTTCTTTTTGTATAAACCACATTTTATGCTTTTTAACTTAACCAAATGTCCTACCCAAGTCAGAAAGCTAGTGGAACATTTATGACTATTGATTTTGTGGATATACAAAATTCTAAGTGTGGGGGTGTACATATGTGAGGGTTCGTTATAATATTGAGATGTTATTTTATGTCTTATCATTGAAATTCTCATGTTAATGTAGTTTATTTTATTTTTTATAAGGAAAAGAAAGAAAGGAAAAAAATAGAAAAGAAAGAAAGAAAAGAAAAAAAACAGAGAAAAAAAAACAGTTTACAATAAATGTATCAAGGAAGAATTGCATATGTGTTGAAAAGTTGTTTATGGTTTATGCATCTTCCTAGAGTTGTAATGGATGTGTTACTTGAGCATGATGAATATGAGGTAGAGGTTGGCTTGAAAGGTTCACTTTTATGATTTCATTGGTATAATTTGTATGAGTGATTCCTTCATATTGATATATGCTTCATGTGATTTGTGTATGAACTCGTTGGGTATTGTGAATTGATGATTTTAATGCGTTCATTGAATTATTAATTTCAAACCCATTCCTAGAATTTTGATATAATCGGTAATTGTTATATTGAAATTCATGTGTAGCGACTAATGATTCGTAATTATTAGGGATAATATGACCTAGGTTAAATGATGAATCATATGTGGTTGTTGCCTTGATTAATCAGTTTTCCTAATTCGTAATGCTACTGCCTAATTAAATGTAGAGATCGTATCCTAGGTTGTTCGGTGGTTAGGTTTAATTAATGATCCTATCTTGATTAAATAAAACCTAAAGGAAAACTCGGGTTAATTATTAACTTACGATTAATAATTGCTAGGAGAGGTTAAAGAACAACAAATTAATAAAATATGCTTAGTCAGAGTGTAGGCCGGAATTGAACCAAAGAGCTACGTCCCTACCGAATTCTCCACATTATCATTTTTGCATGTTTTCTTTAATTTGTTTTTATTAGTTAGTTTAATTTTATTTTCTTCTGTCAAAATCCGAACGTCCCCTTTTTCCTAAACACCGGTTAATTTCATTCCATAAACTTTACATACACTTTCTGTGGGATCGACCTAGACTCACCACTATTATAGTAGTAGTCTAGTTATTTTATTTTGACTAGTGTAACGACACACGGTCAGAGCCTCATCCTGTCCTTCCAATAATGATAATTTTCACCATTGAATGCAGGGGGTCTTGTAACCGAGGTACCTTCTGCTATAAAAACATATGATTTAGCCATAGATCTTTGTCCTCACTTTTTAATAGTGTTTCTTAGAAACCTTGCTCTGATACCAACTGAAGTAAATCACTTGTTAATATAGAAATAACGTATAATATGTAGAATACACAAGAAGGGGGGGTTAAATTGTGTTAAATCATCTAAGATTCTAATCTTTAGAAACTTCTTGATTTTCTTTATAAATTCAGAAGATTTCAAAACAATTCACTTAATTTGATGAATAATGCAACAACAAAAATTATTATATATTCTTCTAACAACAAGAAAATTAAAGAGATAAGGGTTAGAGAATATGATGCTGCGATTTATACTAGTTCACCCTTAACCTTGGGCTACGCCCAATCCTCAAAGTTCGTCTGAGATTTCACTATACTCTTCAACGTTACAAGTATTATTTCTACACTTGCAGAGCCTTTTCAGGTCTCTCTCACAAAGTATTCTTTATCTGCTTCCTTAGCCTCTCCAGGCTCTAGCCTTTCTTTCGCTTGGAAAGATACTGTTTGAGCTTCACGTTATAGATGTATTTTCTCTCTTTCTTTTGCACTTGAGTATAGATTTTCTCTAAGTAAATTTTGTACAATCAGATTTTGTCTCTTGTATTATGTTGTTGTGTTGTTTAGTTTATGACTATAACTAGTATGTATAGCCTAAATCTTCAACTGTTTTCTTGAGAAATCTGCTTTTTGAATCTTCTAGAAATCATTATTAGTTGAGTTCTGTAACTAACTCCAACTAACTAACTAATGTTCTAGAATATTTTTCATTTGCATCATCTGGTATTATGCTTTGTCTGGTGTTATGCTTTGTCTGGTGTTGTACTTCGTCTGATGTTGCACTTCATCTGGTGTCACACTTTATTTGGTATATCTACAATGCTTTGTCATTTTCAGCTCTTACTTAAGTATCGTCTTGAGTTGTCTTTATCATCTTGAGTTGACCGTCTTGAGTTAACCATGTTGAGTTGACCGTCTTAAGTTGATCATGTTCAGTTGACCGTCTTGAGTTTTAAGTATTTTCTAGGTTTGACCATGTATCGTCTTGGGTTGACTATATATCATCTTGGTTTGACGATTTGTATTACTTACATTTATCTGCGCATTTAACAAACTCATCAAAACAATTCAAACACTTCTATGATTATTATTATTTGATTGTCATCAAAATTAATAGTGAAATTTTCTTAACTTAACAGATTTCTGGTTGAGCCGAAAAATTTCCAGAACTTTGTGCCTCCAATTGATTAATGGTAGTTGCCATTTGTCTTACTTGATTTTCAAGATTTTGGATATTAACTTGAGTATCTCGCTAAAATGTAAAGGTATTAGTGGCCAAAGATTGAACTATATCTTCCAAAGAAGACTTAGCTTCAGAATTGGATGTCATTTGTTGATGTTTTCTAGGTACATATGGTTGTCTAAATTGCTGGAATTTTGTAGTAGCTTGTTGTTTTAGAGAGTTCCGATAACGTAAATTTGCATGATCGTGCCAACCCAGATTGTAGGTGTTAGAAAATGGGTCAGATTTCCTCTGATTTGGTCCAACAAAACCCCCCACAACATTAACTTATTTTGCATTTTCTTCCTGCAAAATCGGACATACATCAGTGGAGTGTCCTAACATTAAACATATTCCACATACCTTTGCTTATTCTTTCTTTGTAACTAAAAGTTGTCGCACTGAAGATGTAAGGTCATCCAATCTTATATCCAATGTTGTCACATTCATCTCATTTACGTGTTTTGAACCACACCCAACAAATATCCTGAATTGTTGTGTATTGGAAGCCATATTCGCTATCAAATCTCTTACAACTATTAGTGTTTTATCAAATAAAGCTCAATCGCTTACGGCATCAATCATACTCCTATCTGTGAGCAAAAGACCTTCAAAGAAGTATTAAATCAATAACTGGTCGGTTATTTGGTGATGCGGACAACTAGCACAAAGTTTCTTGAATCTTTCCCAATATTCGTAAAGTGTCTCCTCCGTGTGTTCTCGAATGCCATAAATTTCCTTTCAAATATTGGCAGCTCTTGATGCTAAAAAGTATTTCTTAAAGAAGAGTCTCTTCATTTCAGCCTATGTTTGCACATTTTCATTAGCTGAATAGTGCAACCAATCTTGAGCATCATCTTTAAGAGAAAATGGGAAGGCTCTTAGTTTGATTTATTCTTTCGCTATATTTGTTGGCTTCATACCCATACAAACCATGTCAAACTCCTTTAAATGTTTGTAAGGATCCTCTCCTGGTAAACCTTTGAAAATTGATAATAAATGGATCAGCCCATATTTCAATTCAAAAGTGTTGTTGTCCCCAAAATTTGGAAAGTTAATGCAGTGGGACTGTTGAGCATCAATGGGCATGGCTAGTTCATGAAGACTGCAATTAGCAACCGTCCTTTCCATTTTCTGCATTTATTATTATTGTTTTGTTTATTTTCGTAACCTCTTGGATGTCTTATCGATCTCTTAATCAAATAGCAGTTAAGTTATCTTGTCTACTCGTGTAACATACATATTGATCTGAGCATACCCTTGGAGGTTAAATAAAAAATATAATCCAAGGATTGCAATAGAGGTTGCAACCTTAGGTCGTCTCACTTAATCAGAACCTAATTGAATGGATCTAAGCTAACTTAATGTCATGAAATGCAAGCTAAATTGGTAAGGAAGGGGGATTTTGGTCTTTGGAAATCTTAACTTAATTAAAAGGAATTATAAGAAAAATGTGTCAAAAAGTATTTTTGGATTTTAGGAATGTAAAAACAGGAATATAAAGACAATGATCAAATGATGATAACATCCTTTTGAAAATCAGCTTTGGCTATCATAGTTCAAAATCAATTTTCAATAAGAGTGGGAATCACACTAAGTTTCAAATGATAAACCTTAAAGAACTCTTTAAGTCCAAGATCTTAATCAATGAACTTCATTTCTTAAGACCTTGTTAAATGCCCTTAGTGTGTGTAGTGGGTAAGTCAATGTAACAAATCATTTGGGATCTCAAATCAACTCATTATCAAACACAACTATGCAAGATAAAAGAGATTCAACAAGATCACAAATAGACATATATGAGACTTCATATAGTTAAGCTCAAAGTTCTACATCAACAAATCCTTACAACACAATGAATATCCAACACTTGAGTAAACTCTAATCAAGAATGTTCAACTACAAATTACAAATCCTAAGCCTAGGAGTTCATAAATCATAGCTAAACATGGATTAAGCTACTCCCCTTTAAAGCCCATTGAACTCAATCCATTACTACATATTCAAAAGGATCGAGGTGTCTAGCCACACATAGGTCCAAAAGACTTCACAACAGAGAACCCACTGAAGATACCCATGGTAGAAACTGATGGTGGAAAAATGGATAAAAAATAGTGTGTAAGAGAGAACAAAGGTGTGAGTTGATGGAGACGAAAGAGAGATGATGGAGAGTGTGAGTCAAGTGTGAGTCAAGTGTTGGCTTCCTTCTCCTATTGTCACTTAAACTAAAATAGGTATTTTTCACAAAACAGGTTAATGGATCGAGTTGTACAGTGGGTTAATTTGTCAAAAATGGTCCAAGTCTGAGCCAATTCGAAGATCTTCTCGCTACGGTGAACTTTTCCCAAAAAAATTTATTAACTCAGCTTCAACTTTCATTGCAGCGCAAATATAATGTTCGTCGTGGTGAACTTTTCCCAAGAGTCTCTGCAATAATTCTTCATACTTTGCCACGGCGAAACATCAACGCCCCCATGGCGAACTTTCCTGTTGACTTGTCATATTTGGCCTTCACTCCTTATCTCTACTTCTTAAGTCTCCTACAATAAAAAAAAAGGTAGTTTGTAGTATCAATTATTCAAGAAAATTAATTTAGTACAATTACTAATTATTTG
Source organism: Erythroxylum reticulatum (assembly GCA_025504915.1). Lineage (NCBI taxonomy): Eukaryota > Viridiplantae > Streptophyta > Magnoliopsida > Malpighiales > Erythroxylaceae > Erythroxylum > Erythroxylum reticulatum. Next base: position 18,190 of record JANSVA010204877.1, read on the forward strand.
TGACAACTTTACCCTCAAACTACATAAAGTAAAGGCAAGCACTCAAGAGTCAAATTAAGTATAAAATCTGAAAATAAGAGCCAAAAAGTGTAATAAAAACCATGAAAATGTCACTAATTGATATAAGAAACTTGGGTTCAATCACATATACCGTCAAGAAATTCCCCAGCAACGATGTTAAAATTTAGTATTGTTGTCCCCTGTAACCAAGTTAATACCAACTCTCGCAATGAAAAATGTAGTTAGTGAAGAGTTGAGATCGTTCCCATGAGAAATTTTAACGGTAAAGGATATATGAGTTTAATATTAAAACAAATTGGGGGATTTCATTCATGTAAATTTAAGAAATTAAAAATTCCAGAAATCAAAATTTAACAAAAATAATCAGTTCTGGAAATTCAATAAATAGACCTTGATTTCGGGTCACCTACGTTATCAAACTAATATGGATCTTCGATAAAAAACTCAGTTCATTAACAAACATTCATTAGGTGATGTTTTTTCTTAAGATTAAATAAATAGAAACATGCATTCTAAACATTCTTATTACTCAACAACTTAGACACGATCTTATGTTTAATTGATTAATAGCTTTAAGAACTAAGAAACCAATGAACAAGACAACAGATGTATGATATACATTTAATCAAGTTAAGCATCTTCTTAGAATTTCCAAATTCTAACGTAAAGATGGTAATCCTAATTGCCACTTTGGATTAGCAAAACTGAACGTCAAATCCTACTAATCCAGTTATAAATTAAACAAATCAATTCCTAGTTTTGCACCCTAAAAATCAATCAATTCAATTATAAAAAATAAGTCGAAAGACACTTAATATTCATCAATGAAATAAACTTTATTTAAAAATCGTACAAATACTAGATAATAATGTGGTTGCCTTCAACCACTAACAAAGATTTAGTTACTCATAAAAAAAGTAAAAACTAACAGAAGAATAGCAAAATACAAAGTCTCCATTCCTGGTCTTTTTCTAGAAAAATATGAAAAGTCCTAAAAATTAGAAAACTATTACAGGAATGTAAAAAAAACTCTCCCAAAAACATAAACAGTGATTGTGCTTTTAATGATTTTCAATGTCGTCCATTTTCCCTCCTGTTATAATCTTCAGTAGATGCACTCCTCACATATTTATGTCGTAGATCATCATTAGTAAGGCAACAACTTGATTCCCAAAATCATAAAGATTTTAGGTGGATCGAATCTGATTTCAAATCAGATTCTGTAGATAATCCTTTTCCTTGCACATGCCCACGTTTAGTAAATTATTTTTCTATCACCTAGGAATTCGAATTGTCTTAACTTTCCTTATATCTTTTTGATTCAATTTCATCTTTCATATACTGAAAATCATGTGAGAACAATTAAGAAACAAGTCCTTTAATTTTGAATAATAATTTCAACACATTAAAGATATTTATATCTAGAATTAGCGCAAAATGACAATTTAACATAATGTTACAATTAAATGAGATCTTTTCCTTGAATTATAATTTATCACTCTTGAATTTATTACTTTTATATTCAGTTGATTTATTTTGATTCCTTGTTAATTTTATTAAATTAGTTAATTAATTATAAACCCCACGTTGTTTTCTTAATTAAAATTAAGAAATTTTTTATAGTTTTCTTAAGATTCAACCTAGTTCTATGACTACTACAGGAAGTTAGAGAATCAAAATTAATTTTGAGGACTTCGATAACCTAATCAAAATTTGGTGCCATTATTGAGGAACTATTTTAGTTTCTTAATTTATTCAACCTAGTTCTATGACTACTACAAGAAGTTAGAGAATCGAAATTAATTTTGAGGACTTCGATAACCTAATCAAAATTTGGTGCCATTATTGGGGAACTATTTTAGTTTCTTAATTTCTTTACATTATTTTACAATTTACTGCTAATCTCTTATCTTGTATGACTCGTTCTTCTCAAACAGGTGAATTATAATATAATCAAGAAATTGAGAAGACAATGCTTCATTTAAGGAAAGAGACTAAGCAAGGAAACACTCAGTCACTTTTAGAAGTGAAAGTTGAGATAGATTTAACAATTGGTGAAGACTCGAATTTTTAAGAAGTTGAAGAAAATATGGAAAATCCTAACACTATAACATTGAGGGAGTTAGCTACACCAAATGTGAATCAACAACCCTTATGCATACGACTTCTAGATGTTAAGGTATATTTGAATTAAAATCTAGTTTGATTCACATACTCCCTATTTTTCATGATCAAGTCAGGATTCACATAAACACCTGAAGGAATTTCAGGTTGTCTACTTTGGATACGTGTTTAATTTATGGTAATGTTAAAAGTAATAACATCTTATAATGTTGTAATAGTAATTGTTAAACAATGATATTCTTTGTAAAAATTGTGTTACATTCTTCTCTTATATGGAGGTAATATATAAAAATACAATTACACTTTGAATGTAATTTTATTCTAATAAAAACTCTAACAAACTCTTTTATTTATCCAGTCTAATAGATGATAATTATCCTTGTATGTTTATCCATTCTAACAGATGATAACTATCATTTTATATTATTCAAATCAATATCCACACTCCTCCCTCAAGTTAGAGCATAAATATCCAACATATCCAACTTGTCAATAACATTATGAAACACCCTTTTTGAAACTGCCTTTGTAAGTACATCAACAAATTGATCTTCAAACTTGACATAAAAAACTAAATAATCTTTTGATATAACTTTTCCTTGATGAAATGGCTGTCAATTTCAACATGTTTTGTACGATCATGTTGTACAAGATTATGTAAAATCTTAATAGCAGCCTTATTATCACAATAAAGATTCTTTATGTTTTGTATGCTGAATCCCAAATCTGATATAAAATGTTTAATCCATAATAATTTGCATATTCAATGAGCCATACCTTAAAACTCAGCTTCTACATTTGGCCCTGCAATAACCTTTTGTTTCTTACTTTTCTAAGTTGCAAGATTTGTTTCAATAAAAGTAAATAAACAGATGTGGATTTTTTGATTGTTTGATCACCTGCCAAATCCGCATCCTTGTATCCTTCAATATTGGAAGTGCTATTTTTTGAGAAGAATAAACATTTTCTTGTAGAGCTTTTCAAGTACCTCCAGATTCAGTATACTACATCCATGTGTTCTTCACTCAATTGATGCATAAATTGAGTAATAACACTTAATGCATGTGCTATATCTAGCCTAGTATGAGACAGATAGATTAACCTCCCAACTAAACATTAATAACACCCTATATCTGTTGGAATTTGATTTGGGAAAATTCCAAGATTATTATTCATTTTTGTAGGCATTTTTGTTGGTTTGTAAGCAAGCATTATAGTATCAGTCAAGAGGTCAAGTACATATTTTCTTTATGAAAGATAAACTCCTTGATTTGTCCTTACTACCTCGATAGTGGTTATGAGTTCTTATAGGCACTATGTGTCTTCATAATCATCTCCTGTCAATACCATATTATCAACATACACAATTAAAACTATTACTTTACCTCTTATGTGTTTTATAAACAAAGTATGATCTGTACCTCTTTGCTTATAACCAAAAGCTTTCATTTCCATTGAAAATCTCCCAAACTAGGCTCTACGTAATTGTTTAAGCTCGTATAATGATTGTGGTAGCTCCATGTATACCTCTTCTTGTATATCCCAATAAAGAAAGCATTTTTAACATTAAACTGTTTTAGGGGGCCACTCTAGATTTGTTGTAATAGAGATGAGAATGTAGACTATATCTGGCTTAGCTACTAGTGCAAAGGTCTCCTAGTAATCCACTTTATACTTTTGTGTATAACCCTCTACAACCTTCCTTACTTAATATATGTCTATGCTCCTATTAGCCTTAAGTTTTACAGTATATACCCATCAATACCTAATTGTTTTCTTTCCTTCGGGTAAAGAAACAAAATCCCCAGTAAATTTCCTTTGCAAGGCTTCCATCTCTTCATTCATTGCCTTAGTCCACTTTGGATCATTAAAAGCTTCCTGAACATTACTAGGATCAGAAACACTATAATTGATTAACAATAAGTGCATATGACTTTGGAAATGTTTTAGTAGAAATATAATTGTTGATGGGGTATTAAACTTTGGCGTTAAGATTAGGTTTATATTGTTTCTTTGGTACAACTTTATTTAATCTTTACAGATATCTCTAAAGAGGATCAAGAAATTCATTTCTAGAGTTATTAGATACTGGACTTGAGATTACCTGAGAGTTTCCATTTTGGATATTCTAAATTGACCCTTGGGTTAGTGGTGTTAAAGTAGTCAAGTATATGTTACTAGGTTGTTCTTCATAGTTGTCATTGTTATCAACTTCTTCCAGCTCTAAGCACTTATTTGCATTGCATGGAATATTGAAAATTTTGTCTAGTTTTAAGCACTCATTTGCATTTCCAAATATTCCTTGTAACATATTCCCTCCATCAGCATTTTTTGTTGATACTCCCCCTGAATAATATGGTTCTAACTCCTAAAAAGAGGCATCTAAAGTTACATGCAATTTTTGAGTTTGAGGATCATAACACTAATACCCCTTCTAAAAATACTAATATCCAACAAATACACATCTTTTTACACAAGAATCAAGTTTAGTGTTCAAGACCTTAGGGATATAAACATACATTATATAGCTTAAAACTCTAGGTTCAAGGTTATGGAGATGAGAAATTGAAAGTAAGGATTGCACTTTCTGTTGAGGAGTTTGAAAATCTAAAATCTGAGATGGTGATCTATTGATGTCATAAATCACAGATTTTACTACCTCTCCCTAATAAAAAGGTGGTATGTTTATCCCAAAAAGAGAAGCATGGACCACCTTTAATATTTTTCTGTTCCTCCTTTTTTCTAAGTCATTCTGTTGTGGAGTATAAGTGCATGAAGTCAGATGTCGAATTACAAACTAATTTAAAAAATTTCCAAGAGTGGCATACATATCTTATATGGCATTATCAGTTTGATACACCTAAATTAGTTTCTGATATTAAGTGCTCACTATGTTGCAAAATTCTCAAAATGTAATAGAAACATCAATTTTTTTAAGTAGTGATAACCAAGTCATACATGTACATTCATTAATGAACGTAACAAAATATTTAGCTGTAGACAATAAAGGAGTTTTTTCAAGTCCCCATATATTAAAATTTATAACTGCAAATGGTTCATAACTTTTATTTAAACTAGATAAACAAGGAGCATGATGGCTTTTCAAAAGTTCACAAAAAATCATAATAAAAATTTAAATCACTTAAGTTTGAAAAATGATGTGGCTATAATTTTCTAATAGTGCACATATACCATCAATTGTGGAAATAATGGATTGAAGGGATGGAATAATGGATTGTAATTGGCTAGAATCTCTAATCTCATGATCAAATGCATCTTTATCAATAATCTAGATATTTTTCCTAGGAATTGTATAGAAAGCATTTGCCTTACCCACAATACCGAAATGAGGAATATTTTCCATAGGCACTAACGTTTCCTCTCATTTAGATTCCACTTCATCCATAGTTGTCACCATAGCCTTTCCAACAACCTTTTATCATATTGTTTTCGAAAAATCCCACTAGTCAGGATAACCAATAATTTCATAATAAGGTTGTTTCGAATGACCTTTTTCACCACAATAATCACACATAAAATTGTTAAACTTTTCAGTGGGTTGATTTTTACAATTCTTTCCTGAGCCAGATGATGATCCTTGTCAGTTTTGATTAGCTAGTAACACTGAGTGTTCAGAGATTGAACGGGATTCTCATATTATCTGTCTTTGTTAATATTGTCTCCTTACATATGCATATGTGCTTTCCAATTCAAGGTTTGGGTCTTTGCCTGAGATTTCTCCCTATAAATGACCAAATTCATAATCAAGTCCACTAAGGAAAATATGAATAGGAAGCCTAGCCATTATTGAATGTAATTGAACTATTCCTTCAATAGTCCCTTTTTAAGAAGTTGACCTATGATCATCATCATCACATCCAGTCCGAATCCCGCAACACTACGGGGTCTGAAGAAATCTGATAGTACATAGCCTTATCCTTATAGAGTAGAGAAGCTGTTTCTGTTAGACCCACATGCAAATGTAACATGATATGAAAAAAAAAGGTGATACAGGTTAAAATGAGTAAAGAAATAAACTAAAATAAAATAAAATAACTAATATGGTGCTAAGATCTACTAATACTGGATAAGCTGTAAAGGACGGCTCTTCATGTCTTGAGTTGTGTTAGGGATCCTTGCTCATTAGCCATATGTGTTGGGCCTCATTTCTGGAGTCCAACTCAGAGGTCATAATAAAAAAAACGTAGGCTTTAATACCAAACAATGTTGGGCCCCATTTCTGGAGTCCAACTCAGAGGTTATAATAAAAAAACGTGAGCTCTGATACTAAAACATGTTGGGTACCATTTCTGATTTCGGAACCCAAACATGGAGAATCATGATACTGAGCAAATTTTCTCCTATAGGGTTATTTCCATGAACCCTTATTTGGCATCATCCCACAAGGGTGGCATGCTCACGACAATCAAACATCAAAACAAGCTTATTACTTCAACTCAACCATATTACGAGGAAGCCAATGTAGACATACACAACCGAAACTACTTCAATCTATCATTTCATTATTAAAGCAACAGAGTTTGAAAAACTTTATTTACATATCAAAGCCACACCATTGGCTTATTACAAAAATACAAAAATAGCAAACTTGTAGAAGTTCCCATGGCCTCTTGATCACTTGATCTCTTAACTGTCACCTTAAGATGGGACAGAAAGAGGGTGAGCTTGACAGCTCGTGGATAATAGTTTATAATAGAAAAATAAGCAAAACCTTTGAAACCATTTTACTTGTCATAGAAAAATTTCATTGAGTTCATAAAACACATGTTTCTTAAGCTTTCAGCCAAAATCAACAAGTTACAAAACATGAATGCATCAAACTTGTTAAGATATCATAAGCACATCACAATGGTTTGAGAGGTCCATAAATAGAACATACTACACATTTCCCATAAAGGTCCTGTGTAGCCGTAAATAGAACGTACTAATGCAATCCCATATAATAGTCTTGCGTAGCTGTGAACTTATGGGAGTCCATGAAGAGCTCCATGCCACTAGCGGGCAGGCGGGAGAACCCTTTAATCAAAGTGCACTTAACAATAGAATGGACCAAAGCAAACCCATATAACATGTATTTCATATCTTGTAAGCATATTGCCCAAGTTAGCACTTTTCCGAAACTTGATTTTTCATAAACATGAGATATTTCATAAACATGTTATCTTTTCAAAATTCACTTTCGAAGCCTTTTTCATAAATCGCCACACAATTCATATAACAACCTATTGCAATTTCTCAAATCATTCAAAAGCAATATATGCAACACTTATGATGCAATTGAATATCATTAAAACTTATTTGATTATAAGAAAAAATTTAGGCCCCATTTGATTAGCATGGAATGTTGACTGGGAAATTAATCTTTTTCTGGAAATTTAAATTATTATGTTTGGTTCGTTTTTTGGGTAGTTAGGAAAGTAAAAACTTTCCTAATTTAGGGAAAATAGTAACACTTTCCCAAGATTCTAAATACCAATGCCTCCTTGGTATTTAGATTACTTTCCTCAAGAATTTAATCTACAAATTAAACTGTCCAATTTAACCTTTCTTTTTCTACCAACTCTTAAACACCTCTTTTATTAAAGTACTACTTCTCTTCTAATATTCTTATCCTGCCACAACTCTCTTTTTTTTTAAACACACAGATATTCTTCTTCTTCTTCTTTAGTAAGACTTCTGCTCGATTTTCTCCTCTTCAATTATTCTTCTTCCTCTTTTGAAAAACAACACTATCTCTTCAAAACACACAATCGCCGACTAGCTATTATTTGGAAATAGCAGAGACGAAGTCCAAATTTTTGAAGAATACCTCCACCGTTCAAAAGAGGACTGTCAACGATTTTGTTCGTGCCATGGCTGTTGTAGGAGTCGAGCTCTCTCTTGCCAGGTTTAGGCTTCGTATCCATTCCCTCCTTCTTCCTATCTTTTTTTTCCCATTACAAATATACAATAGATCCTCAACTTAACTTCCATCTGAATCCCTAAACCTACCTAGACCGCCCTTCTCTTCCCGTCGCCCTCCGTTAAGTGTCTTGTCATATTTATTTTCAATTGTTTAACCAAATTTGCTTGAATTGTATTTCTTGAAAATAAAAACATAAGCCCCATTCAAGTTTTATAATTCAATGCTCAAACAATTTGAATTTGGGAATGTCGTTGCTAATAGGTCGAGGACTGGTTGTAGGGATATGTATGCCTATAGATGCACTAAAAAACTAAAAGCAATCAAAGTAAGTTGTGAAATGTTGAATTACTTGTCTCTTTGGTTTTCTTTTCTCACTCTTGTTATATCATCTTCCCTTGAATGTACATATGCTACATAACATAACTTTTCTTTTGGTTGTAGTGTCTTATTTGTACTGTCTTCTTATTCTATTCAATAAAGTTTATTTTTTAAAATTTTTAAATTTGTTGATTAATTGATAAGTGATAGAGAATGGCTGGAATGGATTTGGCTGCAAAGAAGAAATTATTTTATTTATTAATGGATATGCAAAAGAAAAGATTAAACATGTTAAGAGTCATATTAGATATCCTTTCGGTCGTAGTATTGCATCATGAAAAATATTGTTTGAAAGCTCCATACTCTGTTGATGAATACGATCGATCCCGATACCTTCATAGGTTAACATATACTAGTGATTCAACATGCCATTTGGAGTTGCATATGGATAGATTCACATTTAGAAGATTAGTAAATATGCTTAGAACTATTGGTCGATTAACAGATGCCAAGAACATTACTGTAGATGAACAAGTAGCAATGTTTTTGTACATTCTTGGACATCCGAGAAAAATTGTACGATAAAAACTGACTTCTTACGCTCGAGAGAAACAGTTAGTAGGCATTTTAAACGAGTATTAAATTCAGTGCTTAGACTTCAAGGAGAATTGCTTAAAGTACCTGAACCTGTACCTCAAAATTCCACATATGAGAAATGGAAATGGTTTAAGGTAAATATTTAATATTTAGTATATCAATTGATATGTTTATTTCTTAATTATATGATATAAGTATTCGTGGAATTTAATTTTGTAGAATTGTTTAGGAGCTCTAGACGGTACTTATATAGAAGTGAGGGTACCTG
>JANSVA010204980.1:0-27433 GCA_025504915.1 Erythroxylum reticulatum
ATGTGTAAACAGTCTGATTTTGATGAAATGAAATTAAGAAAAATTTGGTTTAAAAAAGATTGTGATTTAAATATTGATGTGTTATTATGATGCCATGTGAAGTGATTATAGTGATTGCTCTTAGCTCACCCTTATCGTAGGATATGTACCAGAATGACCTGCGGGCGTCCCGATGTGTACCCTACGGGAAGGTGGCGCTACATATAGTGATGCTTCGCATCAAGGATTGGGATGTTTGTTGATGTAGAATGGCAAGGTGATAGCCTATGCTTCGAGACAACTAAGGTCTCACGAGATCAACTATCCAGTACATGATTTAAAGCTTATTGTTGTCATATTTGCTCTAAACATTTTGAGACATTATCTATATGGAGAGACATTCTATATTTATAGTGATCATAAGAGTTTGAGGTATCTGTAAAGCCCGAAAGTTAAACATGAGAAAGAGGAGATGGGTAGAGTTATTGAAAAATTATGACTGTACAATTGAGTATCATCTAGGAAAAGCCAATGTGGTAATTGATGCTTTGAGCAGAAAGTTGAATACCAGTGTAGCATAAATTCAGTTATTGAGACTGCTAAACTTGATGCAATTAAGAGCTTTGATTGTGGAGTTAAATCTTGAGCATAATAAGGCATTAATAGCCACAATGAAACTGAGGCCAATATTACATGATAGAATAAGAAGGGCTTAGAGCAAGGGCCCTGACATGGTGAAATTGATTGAGAAAGTTTAGATGAATACAGATTCTAAATTTGAATTGAGGGATGAAATATTATGGTTAAAACAGAGATGATGTGTGCCTAATATGGATGATTTGAGGAAGGAAATCTTAGAGGAAGCTTATATGGCCTCCTATTCTATGCATACTGTTACCACTAAGATGTATAACACGCTGAAACATCATTTCTGGTGGCCTGGAATGAAGAAGCAAGTGGCGGAGTTTGTTTCTAAATGTATAACATGCCAGCAGGTTAAGGATGAGCATTGGCTCCAATAGGAAAGTGACATTCGTTACCTATTCCGAAGTGGAAATGGGAATGAATCACTATAGATTTTATAATGGTATTGCCTAAGACTCTAAGGCAAAATGATGCCATATGGGTTGTGGTGGGCCGATTGACTAAGTCGACCCATTTCTTACCAAAGAGAGAGAGTAACTCACTAGACCAGTTGGCCCGGAGGTATGTGAATGAGGTGGTTAGATTGCATAGGTTTCTGGTATCCATTATATTAGACATGGATCCCAGATTCTCTTTGAGATTCTTAAAGAGTTTGCAGTCAGCTATGGGTACAAAGTTAAACTTCAATACTGCATTTCATCCTTAAACAGATGAAGAGAGTGAAAGGAGAATCAAGACTATTGAGGATATGCTTAGAGCATGTGTATTGGAGTTTCAAGGAGCATGGGATTATTTTATACCATTGATTAAATTTGCTTATAACAGTAGTATCGGAATGGCACCATATAAGGCATTATATGGTAGAAAGTGTCAATCGCCTCTGTATTGGGATGAAAAGGGCTTGAAAATGGTTAAAGGTGTAAAACTGATACAAGACACTGTGGATAAGGTGAAACTGATTAGGAGTTCAATTAAAGCGGCTTAGGATTGACAGAAGAGCAATGTGGATCAGCATCATCATGATATGAAATATTGTGTAGGAGACAGAGTGTTTGTGAGAGTGTCTCCTTGGCGAGGTGTGCTAAGGTCTAGTAAAAAGGGCAAATTGAACCCTAGGTACATTGGTCCTTATGAGATCATTGAGAGGAAAGGACCTTTGGCATACAAGTTAGCTTTGCCTAATGAAATGTCTCAGTTGCATAATGTGTTTCATATGAGCATGTTAAGAAGATACAGATTTGATCAAACACATGTGCTGCTAGCTCAAGACATTAAAATTGATAGCAATTTTAGTTATATTGAGGAGTCGATAAAGATAGTGGGTTATAAGGCAAAGTAGTTGAGAAACAGAGTTATTCCATTGGTGAAAATCCTTTTATAAAATCACTTGACTCAGGAAGCAACCTGGAAAACAGAGGATCATATAAGGAAACAATATCCCCACCTATTTGAACCATCAGGTAAGAATTTCGATGACAAATTTTCTTTTAGGATGGGAGAGTCGTAACATCATGATACTTATAATAAGGTTAAAATAATGTTTATAAAAGGTTAATGAGAAATTAGGAAACATAATCCATGCTTAAGCACAATGTGGCATACACATACATGAGAATATTGCTTTTGCAAATTAAAATGATTATACATGCAATCATTGACATTTTTTTTAGCAAAATTGATCTATAAATGTGAATTGTGGATTTTATTGTCTTAGAAATTAAATTGGCAAGTATTAAAATTAAATTTAGCGATTTTGGTGATATTTCAGATATTTTAGAAATTTGGTGTATTTTTGGAATGGGAAAAATGTTGAAATATGGACCAATTATAGTGTGACACATGGACTAATGAATTAGTGCCAAATGGCATAGATAAATGAGTGACATTTGGTATGAGTAATTAATTGACAAATGGCAGCAATGATTGAGCGACAAATAGACTAGTAATTAGGTGACATTTGGTAGCTTATGTAAGGGATAAGTGGCTTACACGCTTAAGGACATATGTTGAGATAATATGGTGACATCTAGCACCTTAGGTGTAATGTTTCTGTAATGTTATTTCAACCTTGCTCATTCTGCTTCTCTGCTCATCTCTCACTACCGAAACTTGCTTCTATCTCCCCTTCTTGTTTTTTTTCTTAAAGCTATACTAAATTACCACACTAAATATATGCTTTTACTCTTTATAAAATAGCTAGATAACCAGCTATTTGTTGTTGTTTCATCTTAGCTGAAAGTCATTTAATTCCATCTTGAATGTGTGATGATTAAAATGTTTGGAGTACTAATTTAGAGTGATTTTTGAGCTAGGATTATAACTGAACAAGTAAGTAAAAGATTAGTGTTTATGTCATGTTATAATAGAGAATTGATGATGATGAATTAGGACGAATGCCATATGATGTTAATGATTGATTGTGCTGGAATTTGATGACTGGAATGTTTTTACTGAATATGCTAAGGTATTTTAGATATATTTGGATCTATAGATTTCAAATGAGATGATTCTTGATTTAAATTGAATCAAAGACATTTTTCCACAATTTTAAAAAGAAATTGAATTTGAATTATGTTCTTAAAGGTCTTGAAATTGAGTTTTGGCTTAGGCTGCAAACCTACCTGTGATATAAATCATATCTTGTTGTTATCGAATGAACTGTATTGATTTAAACCGAATCAAACAAAGTTGTCTTCACAAAAGTTGTAGTTTATTCTCTTAAATTTCAATTGGTATAAATTTTGTAATTTTTGGATATTTTAATTGAGAGATATGAGTTGTACAATTTGAATGCATGATCATGCCCTAGTCAAAATTTAAGATGTACTCAATCTGTAGTATTTTGAGGTTAACTTTTGAAATACTGAATCAAATTGCATGATCTTGGATCATTGGAAACTATGACATGGGAGAACAATTTTGTTGAATAAAATATTATCAAATTACTTCAATTTCCTTATGAGAATAATATTGCAAAGTGGACTCGAAAGTATGTTTTTAGGCAAATCTGAATTGATCAATTGGGTATTGATATATGAATGAGTTTTGTGACAAGAATAATTTTAAGGAACCCAAAGTTGTCATGAACATGCATTGTATGTATTCAGTATACATGAATTCACATAAATGAATTCATAATTGTGCAAAATTTGATGTGTATGTATTATATGTTATAGAGGAGCACATTGATGGCCATCATCCAGACATTGCAGAAACTTCAAGGCTATAACTTTGTTAAGTGATTTGTGAGTAACCTAGATGTGTGGCCTCGATTTATAAATGTGTTTTGTTCATAATATTTGATTAAATTTGATTTTTATTTATTGATTAGATATTGATATAATTATGACATTGATGATTCTGAACAATTGATTGTTTGAGGAGTTTGATATTCGGGACTGTTTTGGGAGTGATTATGATTTGAATGTTAACTTGATTTTATTGATTCTAGACACGAAGGTTCAAGGTATTGATTGATGAATGTGATATCGAAATGTTCCTTCAATGTGAATTTGGACTAAATATATGTTTACTGAACATGTTTGTTAAATGTTAGACTAAAGTCTGATGATAATTTTGATTTAAATTGTAAATGATTGATTGAATATGATAAATGGGAATGGGACTGAAAATGTGTTTAAATGGGAATGATATTGAGAATGGGAATAATTGAAATAATGAATGATTGGATATTATTGTGATGCATTTCATACCTAAATGCATGATCAGATAAAGATAGTTATGACATGAGTAGCCACTAAATATGAGCTTATAGCTCCGGAATGTGGTATAAAGCCAAAGGCTCAATATGTACAATGGGTAATTAATAGTATTAATATGCTCTATATCCACAATGGATATGGGATAGTTTAGGCACTCAGTCACATTAACGTAATAATTGAAAGTGGGTCACATAAACATTGAATATACACTTATTAATTGTGATTGACCAATTGAATTGTAATATGGATATGTAATTAAATGAGATTGGGATATGTGAAATATATGATATATGGTGCAATTTTTTAAATGGAAAGTTGTGAATTATGTGCTTATATGATTTGATATGTAATATGAATTAGGTGAACCATCGAGGATGGTTACATCTTTGAGTTCCCAAAACTCATCAAAATTGCAATGTTGATATTTCAGGTTCGAGAGAGAACATTAGAGATAGATAGACTCTACAAGAAGATTAATTCTTGTACATTTGTCAAGAAATGGCTCAAAGGTCAGTTAGCTAAGATTGAAGGATTAGTTAGTAGTTTTTGTACAATTCCTTTTTTAAGCAATGTGTTATATATAGGGTTTTGAAATTGTATATATTCAGATGGTTTGGTAAATCACAATGTATATTTGGTTTTTAAGAAATGAAATGAGGAATGCAGTTTGGTTTTAGAATTGATGATTTTTATGTAAAATAATTGATTCCACGACTAAGCTGGATATATGTTTGCTCTAACATGCCATTATTATGGGTTATGTACAGGAATGTCTACATGGTGTTCCGGTATGAAATCTATGGTAGTGGGGTGTTACATTTTTGGTATCAAAGCTTAGTTTGGCCTCCATAGAGACATATAGGAATGTTAAACATGAAATATAGTGAGAAAGGATGATAATAATGGAAGTTATTGTTTATGATAGGTCATCCGCTATAGGTGATAAGTGAAATAATTAGCTGACCTAAGATCAAAAAGAGCCAGTAGAGACTCTTTTGTACCTCGACATGAGGTAATGCCTCATAACGTTTCCAAAAGAAGGTAGAGGAGGTACGATAGGCTACAAAAGCAGGGGGCTATGGACTTCTATGGAAGTACAGACCTCGCAGAGGCCGAGGGATGGTTAGAGGGGACTAAGCGAGTATTTGATCAAATAGACTGTGAGTCAGACGAAAAATTTGACTATACAGTTTCCTTACTGCAAGGCATAACTTATCAATGGTGTAAGAATGTTCTAGCCAGTTCCACCAGGCCTTACAATATAAATTGAGGAGACTTTTTGAAGGCCTTCAGGGAGAACTACATGCCCAATTTGAAATAGGGTAGAATGTTAATGGCAGATTATGAGATCATACTTAATGAACTGATGGGTTATGCAACTGCCTTAATTCCTATTGAGGAAGATAAGTGTAGGAGATTTGAAGATGGATTAATGGGGAAATTCGGACAAGGCTAGCAATCACCAACCTAAGTAGCTTTCCTGAGCTTAGAGCAGCCTCAATCTGAATAGAACAATTGCTGAGAGATGATCAAGGAGAACATAGACAAGATTCTAAGATGAAGATGCCCAGTAAAGCTCAAAGTAGTTCTAGTCGGAAGTTCAGTAAGCGCCAAAATAGACCATTTTGACCACCGACTGGATCCAGACAATCGAGGTTCAAATAGAGGGCTAGTTTTGTATAGTCTGACAGTGGAAGAGATACAATATCGAGATAGTTAACTAACTGTGAGCACTGTGGGAAAAAGCACAGTGGTGAATGCTAGAGATTGTTTGGAGCTTGCCTTAGATGTGGCTCCTTTGACCACAGGTTAAGGATTGTCCTGCTACCATTGGAGCCCAATCTAGTATAAGAGGGGGATCAGTGAGTAAGAATATTGTTCAGTAGAGTCAAGCTACTGGGGCTGGGCATAAGGGCCAAGGTAGAGGTAGAGTAAGTTTTGGAAGTCCTTCTATTAGGACTGAGGTTTAGAGTAATAGACCACAGTCGTAGGCCAGAGCTTATGCTATGACCAGACAGGAGGCTCAAGATTCTCTAGATGTCGTTGCAGGTGCGTTGCTTATCTTTGATTATAAAGCATTGCAAGATCCTGAATCTATGCATTGTGATAGAGAGAAACTGAAATATAGTTTAGAGGTGAGTACATCGATAGGTAGTACTATAGTAATTGGACAAGTCTACAAAAGGTGTTTGATTGGAGTTGAACAGGCAGATTTGGAGGTAGAATTGATTATATTATAGTTAAGGGAGATAGATCTCATTTTAGGCATTGATTGGCTTACTGCTCATAGGGCTATTGTAATATCCCATGTTTAGGGCTAGACCCCAAAATAGTGAATTGAGAGTATAGTGAGAAATTTTTAGTGCATTTTATGCTCATGCATCATAGTATATTCACACATATGTGAACATTTATTTTTGATATATTAAAATAATTATTCATGCATTCATTGGCATTTTTTAGGTATAAATGATTTTAATGTGAATAAAGTGTGAATTATGGATTAATTTTCTTGAAAATTGAATTGGTGTGTATTAGAATTTAATTTCACATTTTTGTAGACATTTCAGATATTTTGGAGATTCATCAAAATTTTGAGGTATGACAATTGTATTAGAAATTAATTGACAAATGGACTAATTATAGATAAACAATTGGACAAATTACTATGTGACAAGTGGAGCAATTAGTAAGTGACATATGGGCTAGTTAAATGAGTGACAATTGTAAGACATGCCAAAGGACATGTGTCAATGAGGGATGGAGCCTTTTAAGCATGTTTTAATGTTTTAAATGGATGCATGTGTGAATGGTGTATATTTTCATGCTTGCAGATTGCTGCATGCGTAAATGGTGTTGATACATGTGTGGGTGGTGAAAGAAGAAGCAAATTCGATGATATGATTAACAAGATGAAGGGTTATAGTCATTGGAATATGATATATGCAATGTTTTACTGAGCATACATCTGTATTTAGGGCATAACTTGATCTGTGAATATCCAAATTGGATGGAGTTCAATTTAGAGTAAAATAGAGACAAAACTACATTTTTCATGAAACAATTAAATACAAAATATGTCCTTAAGAGTCTAGAAATTTAGCTTGAAATTGAAGTTGTGCAGAATGTTTAAAAACGCAATAATGAGAGAAAGCTTGTATAAGTTTTAGTTTTGATGATCAATACCTTATGTGCTTGTAGTTGATTGGTTTTAAGATTGTATGGGAGTATAAATGCAAAGAATATAAGTTAGCAATGGTGTAGGAACCATGAAATAAGGAAAGAGAGAAAGTGTGGAAAATGTTGTAAACAAATGTTGAAGATAATGAATAGTTGTGAAAATTTTCTGGTTTTGGTATTTGTAACTAATCTTACATTTTGAGTTGTGTTAACATGAGATAAATTGCATGGGCGTAAAAATGAAGAGACTATGAATTAGGGGTGAATTAAGGAGAACAGAAGAAGATTTGAGATTTTTGGAAAAATGGTTGTTGAAAAAGATGGGAGTTCACGATTGTTGCACCCGAAGGGTTGACTCACCCTGAACAACTTTACTTCTTTTGACCATAACTTTGTCATCCGACCACCAAATTAAATGAGACTTAAACCAATAGATTCTTAACACATTTTATACCTATTCATATAAATTGGTAGATTTTTGAATTGATTTAGAAAAAGATTGATGGACGAAAGTGAGGAAATGTACTGGAATGTTATGAACTGGAGAATTTTCATTAAACATGCTTCGGTGGTTTGATTATATTTTGATTTGTAGATTTTTCAAATGATTTGATTATTGATTGAGATTACACTGTAGACATATTAATACAACTTTAATAAAGAATTAGAATTTTAATTCTATCTTTAAGACTTTCAAAAGTGGCATGAGATTGAGTCTTGGCTTAGGCTGTAGCACTACAAGGGACAGAAATCATATCTTGTTTCTATTGAATAAATTGTATTGATGTAGGTATAGTTAGGCTAAGGTGTCTTCACCAAAGTTGTATTTGTTTTTCTTAGCTTTAAATTGGTACAATTTTTTTAATTTTTGGATATTGTAACTGAAAGATAAGGGTTGTAAAACTTGAATGCATTATCATGCTCTAGCTAAAATTTCAAATGTACATACTTTATGGTTTTTTTAAGCATAACTCACTTGAATAATAAACCAAATTGTATGATCTTCATATTATTAGAAACTTAAGACACATAGGAACAATTTTCTAGAAAAGAGTGTTATAGAAATACATCATTTTCTTGATCTTATTGATTATGCAAAGTTGACTTGAATGAGGTGCTTCCAGCAAAAACTGAAATAGTAATTGAATGTATGAATTTTGGAACTTTTGAAGTACAATTAATGTTTACATCATTTTAGTAAGGAAATATACTTGAGAATTTGTCATGGACATGCATCAAACGTATTCAGTATACATAAATGAATTCTTAATCATGGAAAATAGTGATTTGTATGTGTGTAAAATGTTATAGAGGAACGCATAGAGCAACCACTTCCAAATATTACCGGGACTTCGAGGCAATAAGCAATAAGGGAGCTTTTGTGAGTAATCTTAGATGCTCACACCTTACTTTGGTCTACTTGCTGAATTTGATTTATGCTGATTGTGTTCTGAATTCCGGAAAATGATTGTTTGAGACGTTTGATGTATGTTTATACCATTGTAAGTGCTACTTGCAAGTGAATATGATTGACTGCTTGCTTTGCACATGAAACGTCTAAAATGACTTTATTTTATTTTAAAACTGTTGAGTCCTAGTTGTGGGTAAATAGGCAAGTCTAGAAAGGTCTGCAGCTGCTCTTGTGACGCTTCGGTGTCCAGACTTCAGTCTCTCTAATGACACTTCGATATTAAGACTTCAGTCTCTCCTATATAAGTCTCGTTACCCGCTTCTGTAAATGGCTTAGTAGTCATCTGATTTTGTATTCTAATATATGTTTGATTCTGTCATAAATAAAATTGTATTCTGATTCTGAAAGGTTTATACCCTCTTTTGATATTTAGCTCTGTTAACTATAAAATCTGTTTTGAAAAGCATTATGTCTGATTTATTGTTAAAACAATCTGTTAATGCATGATTATGCTATTACATGATTCTGTATGATAAGTTATCACTTTATATATATATTATTTATTACTCACTAAGCTATATGCTTAGAACAGTGGACTTGCCCCTTGCCGGTTTAGAGCAAGGATTATAAAGATTGGGATGAGTCAGCCGCAATGGCCAATGGAGTCTGAGTCTTGTTTGATAAAAATGTATTTTTTTAGTTTATCTTGGCATGTATATAAAGTGTATAACTCTAAATTGTTGTAATTTTTTTTAATAACTATGTTTCAAGTTGGTTTGGATTTTTGGAACAAATTTGTATTACGTTCATATGATATAATGTATTTATGTTTTGAATAAGTTTGGAGTGATTTGTAATGTATGTTTGCTTCAGTTTCTGAAAATACTTGTAATGAATGTTTAGTATGTTTTGAATACTTCCGCATCAATCTGTTATTTGTTTATGTTTGTGAATCCGAATTGGCACTCCCGTATCCTCCTAAGAGGTATTAGGGCATCACAACTTTTTGGTATCAGAGTATAGTTTAGACGATTCTAATTTACCCAGCACTTAGTTAATATTATTTGAGTGTCCAAGTTGTATTTGGCTGAATATGGTGTCCCATGTTTTGTTTATAAAATTAAAGATGGATGGATCTTGTGAAGTTGTTGACGAGGTTGCCGAGAGTAATAACCCTAAGTGGAGGTTGCCGAGAGTAATAACCCTAAGTGATCTTGTCCGACAATGTCTAGACCTTCTGGAGACAATTGAGGAGAAGCTGAGGTGCCACTTCCTCCTCTAGCGTAAGGAGAGGCTTTAGTGAAGCTATCACAGGATATGATGGCATTATTGCATTGGATGACAACACCTATGGCTCCAATTGATCAGCTACGAAAGTACAGAGCCAAGGAATTTACTGGAACGTCTTTAGAGGAATCAGAGAGAGTTGAATTCTGGATTGAGAAGGTGAAGAGGGTATTGGATGGATCAGTTGTCCATCAAAGCATATGGTACACTATGTTGTCTCTCTTCTTCAGGGAGCATCCTATGAATGGTGGAAGTTTGTTATGAGAAATCCGCAGCTACCTGTGCCCCTGACTTGGGATTACTTTGCCCAAGAATTCAAAGCTAAGTATGTGACAGAGGCTTACAGAAAGGATAAGTGGAAGCAATTTTTAAATTTAAAGCAGAGAAACTTATCATTTGCTGAGTATGATCGGGAATTCAACCGACTCAAGAAGTATGCCCCTGAATCTTTGCTTAATGGGGAGTTCCGATGTCACAAGTTTGAGGATAGTTTGCATGACTCCATCAAGGAGCATCTGGTGGCGTTTACTTTGTTGCAACAAGTGACTTACCATTAGCTAGTACAAGCTGCAATGAAACTAGAGAGACAGGAAATATGTAGCCCCCCTTATCTTAGGGTACATACCAGAACACCCTAAGTATATTCCGGTCTGTAAACTATGATAATGATGTACTACGTTTAATCCTAACATCACATAACAAGGCATCATCTATCTTTATTCTCTTATAAACATTGTAAGGAAAGACATAATATTTTGAAACCAAATTTTCTCATTTCATTTCATACAAAATGAATGTGTACAATGTATCTTTCAACATTCATACTTATACAACATCATAACCTAATACAAAAAGTGCTGTATGAAATAACATCATCGGGGTAAAGCTAATGTTGTAGCTGATGCCTTGAGTCAGAAGACCATTTCAACATTATCACTTAAGCAGAGTGAAAGGAAATTTGTATCTGATGGAGCATTAATAGATCAAATGACGACAAGGCTTACTTTGAGACAAGAAATTTGTGATGCTCAGATAGCTGATGATAAGTTACAATAACTTATATTGGCTACTCAGGAGGGTAAATAGTCTTATTTTTCTGTGCAAGGTGAATTGTATTATAAAGATCGGTTGTGTGTGTCAACCAATGAAAAATTGAAGAAGAAGTTATTGTTTAAGGCTCATAATACAATATTTACTATGCATCCTAGTGGAAACAAAATGTATCAAGATCTAAAGCAGCATTACTGGTGGTCAGGTATGAAACGGGATATTATAAATTATGTAGCTAAATGTTTGATGTGTCAGCAGGTTAAAGTTGAGCATCGGGTTCCATCTAGTTTGTTACATCCTATTTCTATTCCTTAATGGAAGTGGGATCACATTACCATGGACTTTGTCACTAGACTTCATCTCACTCAAAGAAAACGTGATGATGTATGGGTAATTGTGGATAAGTTTACCAAATTTGCTCATTTCTGTCTGTTCGTCCTGATTATTCTTTAGATAGGCTTCTAGATTTGTATGTCAATGAAATAGTGATACTACATGGAGTATCGTTATCTCTTCTGATCGTGATCGTCGATTTACTTCGAGATTCTGGAAAAGTTTACAGAAGGCTCTGAGAACTTAGGTTAAGTTTAGTACTGTTTTCCATCCCTAAATAGATGTACAATCCGAACGAGTTATACAGATATTAAAAGATATGTTGCGGGGTTATGTGTTAGAGTTTCCAAGGAGTTGGGATAATTATTTTACTCTGATAGAGATTGCTTACAACAACAGTTATTAGACGAGCATTGACATGGCACCTTATGAAGCGTTGTATGGCAGAAGGTGTAGAACTCTTGTATGTTATACTGAATTGATTGAAAACAAGATTATTGGGCTAGATATTGTGAAAGATACTGAAGAAAAGATTCAAGTTATCCAGCAAAGGTTGAAAGCTGCCAGTGATCGGCAAAAATCCTATGCTGACCTAAAAAGAAGAGATATTGAGTATCAGGTAGGAGATAAGGTATTCTTGAAAGTATCACCATGGAAGCACATACTTCGATTTGGGAAGAAAGGTAAGCTTAGCCCACGATACATTGGTCCTTATGAAATTATGAGAAGAATTGGACCAGCAGCTGATCAACTAGCTCTTCCTAAAGAATTTGCCAGGTTACATGATTTATTTCATGTTTCTATGTTGAGAAGATATTGGTCTAATGTTACACATAAGATTCCTGAGCAAGAAATTCAAGTATAACCAAATTTGTATTATGAATAAGGGCCAATTTTTATATTAGCTAGAGAAGTTAAATAACCTAGGAACAAGTCAATACCTTTGGTAAAAGTACTCTGACAACACTGTGGACTTGAGAAAGCAACATGGGAAACAAAAGAAACTATGAAAGCTCAGTATCTGCAACTATTCGGATTAGCTATAAATTTCGAGGACAAAATTTCTTAAGGAAGGGAGAATTGTAACATCCCATGTTTGGAGCTAGACCCCAAAATAGTGAATTAAGAGTGCAGTGAGAAATTAGTAGTGCATTTCATGCTCATGCATCATAGTATGTTAACACACATGTGAATATTTATTTTTGATATATTAAAATAATTGTTCATGCATTCACTGATATTTTCCAGGTATAAATGATTTTAATGTGAATAAAGTATGAAATATGGATTAATTGTCTTGAAATTTGAATTGATGTGTATTAGAATTTAATTTAGCATTTTCGGAGACATTTCAGATATTTATAAAAAAATTGAGGTATTTTAGACTAGGAAAAATATAGAAATAAGAGACAAATAGAAGTGTGACAATTGAATTAGAACTTAATTGACAAATGGACTAATTATGGATTGAAAATTGGACATATTACTATATGCCAAGTGGACCAATTAGTAAGTGACATATGGGCTAATTAAATGGGTGACAAATGTAAGACATGCCAAAAGACATGTATCAATGAGGGATGGAGCCACCTAGTCATGTTTTTAGGTAAGAAAGTTTTTGCAGCTCCTTTGTTTTGTCTCCACCGAAAATACTATTTTCCTTCTTGCGCATCCATCGTTTAAACACTTAACTTCTGCATTTTTGGTGTTATTGGCTTACCCACATTACACCTTGCAAGTCTTGTGCCATTTGAGGGTCTTGATTGTTACAAAATCTTTGTAATCCAACACCAAAATATATTGGTTGCTCTCCCTATTTGTGGACATTTTTGCTGAAGTGAGAGAAACATAAGACAAGTAATTTTTATGTATGTTTTAAATGGATGCATGCGTGAATGGTGTATAGTTTCATGCTTTTGGATTTCTGCATGCGTAAATGGTGTTGATGCATGTGTGGGTGGTGAAATAAGAAGAAAATTCGGTGATATGATTAACAAGATGAAGGGTTATAGTCAGTGGAATATGATATATGCAGTATTTTACTGAACATACATTAGCATTTAGGGCATAACTTGATCTGTGAATATCCAAATTATATGGAGTTTGATTCAGAGTAAACTAGAGACATAGAAATACATTTTTATGAAAGAATCAAATATGAAATATGTTCTTAGTAGTCTATAAATTTGGCTTGAAATTGAAATTGTGCAGAAAGTTTAAAAACGCAGTAGTGCGAGAAAGCTTGTATAAGTTTCGATTTTGATGATCAATACCTTATGAGATTGTAGTTGATTGGTTTTAAGATTGTACGGGAGTAGAAATGCAAAGAATATAATTTAGAAATAATGTAGGAACCTTGAAATAAAGAAAGAGAGAAAGTACAGAAAATGTTATAAACAAATGTTGAAAATGATGAATAGTTGTGAAAATTTTTTGGTTTTGGTATTTGTAACTAATCTTGCATTTTGAGTTTTTTAGCATAATATAAGTTGCATGGGTGTAAAAATGAAGAGAATATGAATTAGGGATGAATTAAGGAGAAGAGAAGAAGATTTGCGATTTCTGGAAAAATGGTTGTTGAAGAAGATGGGAATTCACGATTGATTCTTTTGACCATAACTTTGTCATCAGACCACCAAATGACATGAGACTTGAACCAATATATTCCTAACACATTGTTCTAATTCTTCATAAAAATTAGTAGCTTTCTGAATTGATTTGAAAAATATTGATGGGATGAAAGTGAGGAAATTTGATGGAATGTTATGAACTGGAGAATTTTCATTAAACATGCTTCGATATTTTGATTATATTTTCATCTGTAGACTTTAAAATGAGTTGATTCTTAATTGAGATTAAACAAGAGACATATGTCTACAAAGTTCCTAAAGAAGTTGAATTTTATTTCTGTCTCTAAGACTTTCAAAAGTGGCATGAAATTGAGTCTGGTCTTAGGATGTAGCACTACAAGGGATAGAAATCATATCTTGTTTTTATTGAATAAACTATATTGATATATGCTGAATTAGGCTAAGGTGTCTTCACAAAAATTGTATCCATTTCTCTTAAATTTAAATTGGTATAAAGTTGGTAATTTTTGGATATTTGAATTGAGAGATATGAGTTGTAAAACTTGAATGCATGATCATGCTCTAGACAAAATATCAAATGTACATAGTCTATTGTTTTTCTGAGCATAACTCATTGAATAATAAAGCAAATTGTATGATCCTAGTATCATTAGAAACTTAAGACATAGAGGAACAATTTTCTAGAAGAGAGTGTTATAGAAATACATCATTTTCTTGATCTTATTGATTATGCGAAGTTGACCCGAATGAGGTGCTTCCAGCAAAAGCTAGAATAGTAATTGAATGTATGAATTTTGAAATTTTGAAGTACAATTGATGTTTACGTTAGTTTAGTAAGGAAATATACCTTATAATTTTTCATGAACATGCATCATACATAGTCAATATACATAAATGAATTCTTAATCATGCACAATAGTGATTTGTATTTGTGTTAAATGTTATAGAGGAACGCATAGAGTGACCACTTCCAGCTATTGCTGGGACTTCGAGGCAATAAGCAGTAAGGGAGCTTTTGTGAGTAATCTTAAATGGTCACATCTTACTTTGTTCTGCTTGTTGAATTTGATTTATGCTGATTGTGTTCTGAATTCCGAACAATGATTGTCCGAGGCATTTGATGCATGTTTATATCATTAGAAGTGCTACTTGCATGTGAATATGATTGACTACTTGTTTTGCGCATGAAATGTCTGAAATGACTTTATTTTGTTTTAAAACTGTTGAGTCCTAGTTGGGGGTAACTATGCATGCCTAAAAGGGTCTACAACTACTCCTGTGAAACTTTGATGTCGAGACTTCAGTCTCTCCTGTATAAGTCCCGTTACCCGCTTCTGTAAATGGCTTTTGATTTTGTATTCTAATATATATTTGATTCTGTCATAAACAAAATTGTGTTCTGATTCTGAAGGGTTTATACCTTCTTTTGATATTCAGCTCTGTTAACTATAAAATATGTTCTAAAATGCATTATGTATGATTTATTATTAAAACAATCTGTTAATGCATGCTTATGCTATTACATGATTCAGTATGATGAGTTATCACTTTATATATAGATTAGTTATTACTCAATAAGCTTTATGTTTAGTAAGGTGGATTTGACCCGTGTAGGTTTAGAGCGAAGATTATAAAGACTGGGATGAGTCAATCACAATGGCCAATGGATTCTGAGTCTTGTTTTGATAAAAATGTATTTTGAGTTTATCTTAGCTTGTATATTGAGTGTATGACTCTGAATTGTTGTAATTTTTTGTAATAACTGTGTTACAAGTTGGTTTCAATTCTTGGAACAAATTTGTATTACTTTTATATGTTATAATGTATGTATGTTTTGAACAAGATTGGAATGATTTCTAATGTATACTTGCTTCAGTTTCTGAAAATACATGTAATGGATGTTTAGTATGATTTGAAATGCTTCCGCATTAATTTGTTATTTATTTCTATTTGTGAATCTAATGTGGCACTCCCGTATCCTCCTAGGGGGTATTGGGGCATCGTAGCTATCATGAACTGCTACACTAAGGAGGTGGTATTAGAATCTCCTAATCAGCCGAGAGCAGTTTTTAGAGGTATTAGTCAAGCAGTACCAGCCAGGTTGATTTCATTTATGAGTGCCTTAAGATTGATGCAAGGTGGATGTGAGTCTTATTTAGCCCACGTCGTTAGTACACAAGCTGAGCAGAGTGTACAGGACATTCCTATTGTTAAGTAATTCCTAGATGTGTTTCCCGCTGAATTGTTTGGTTTACCCCTAGATTGGGAAACATAGTTCACAATTGATTTAGTTCCAGGTGCTGCTCCTATATCCATTCCTCCATATAGGATGGCACTTAAGGAACTAAAGGAGTTGAAGGCTCAGCTATAGGAGTTGTTAGAGAAAGGCTTCATTAGACCCAGTTTTTCATTTTGGGGAGCTCCAATACTATTTGCAAAGAAGAAAGATGGTACTTTAAGATTATGCATTTATTATAGGCAGCTGAATCAAGTAACAGTGAAGAATAAGTACTCGTTACCAAGAATTGATGACTTATTTAATTAGTTGCAGGGAGCTCAGGTATTCACCAAGTTAGATTTGAGATATGGGTACTATCAGTTGAAGATAACAGAGGCTCATGCACCGAAAAGTGCATTCAGAAACAGGTATAGGCAATTTGAGTTCTTAGTAATGCTGTTTGGGTTAACTAATCCATTAGCTACATTTATGGCTTTGATGAATAAGGTGTTTTAGCTCTACCTTGTTCAATTTCTGATTGTGTTCATTGATGACATCTTAGTGTATTCAAAGAGTAAAGAAGAACATGATGAACATCTAAGAGTGATTTTACAGATTATAAGGGAGAAACAACTGTATACTAAATTCAGTAAGTGTGACTTCTGGTTAGATCAAGTAATATTTCTGGGTCACATAGTATCTGGCCAGGGCATATAAGTGGATCCAATAAAGATAGAGGCAGTGATGAATTGGGAAGCTCCGAGAAGAGTGTCTGAAATCTGAAGTTTCCTAGGAGTAGTTGGATATTACCAGAGGTTTGTCGAGAGATTCTCGTTGATCTCAACCCCTCTGACAAAACTTCTAAGGAAGAATGCAACATTCAGATGGAATGATGAGTGTCAGAAGAGCTTTGAGGAGTTGAAACATCGGTTGACTACTACACTGGTGTTAGCAATTCCATTAGGAACTAAAGGATATGTGGTATACAATAATGCTTCGCATCAAGGATTAAGATGTGTGTTGATGCAAAATGGCAAGGTGAGAGCCTATGCATAGAGATAGCTAAAGTCTCACGAGATCAATTATAGCGTACATGATTTCAAGCTTTCTGCAGTTGTATTTGCTCTCAAGATTTAGAAACATTATCTATATGGAGAGACATTCCAAATTTATACTGATCATAAGAGTTTGAGGTATCTGTTAAGCCAAAAAGAGTTAGACATAAGACAGAGGAGATGGGTAGATTTATTGAAAGATTATGATTGTACAATTAAGTATCATCCGAGAAAAGCCAATGTGGTGGCTGATGCTTTGAGTAGAAAGTCAAATACTAGTGTAGCTTAGATTTAGTTATTAAGGTTGCCAAACTTGATTCAATTGATAGATTTAAATGCGGAGGTGAATCTTGAGCATAATGAGGCATTAATAACCACATTGAAACTAAGGCCAATGTTACATAATAGAATAAGAAGAGTTCAGAGCAAGGACCTTAACAGGTGAAACTGATTGAGAAAGTTAAGATGAATACATATTTTGAATTTGAATTGAGGAATGAAACATTATGGTTAAAACAAAGATTATGTGTGCCTAATGTGGATGATCTGAGGAAGGAAATCTTAAAGGAAGCTCATATGGCCTCCTATTCTATGCATCCTGGTACCACCAAGGTATATAACACATTGAAACAACATTTCTGATGACATGGAATGAAGAAGCAAGTGGCGGAGATTTTTTCTAACTGTATAACATTCCAGTAGGTTAAAGGTGAGCATCAGGCTCGATTTGGAAAGTTACATTCATTGCCTATTCTGGAGTGGAAATGGGAATGAATAATTGGATTGCCTAAGACTCTGAGGCAAAATGATGTGATATAGGTTGTGGTGGACCGATTGACTAAGTCAGCCCATTTCTTACCAGTGAGATAGAATAACTCACTACACCAGTTAGCCCAGAGGTATATGAATGAGGTGGTTAGATTACACTGGTTTCTGGTGTCCATTATTTTAAACAGGGATCCCAGATTCACTTCGAGATTCTGTAAGAGTTTGCAGTCAACTATGGGTACAAAGTTAAACTTCAGTACTGTATTTCATCCTCAAATCGATAGGCAGAGTGAGAGGAGAATCAAGACTATTGAGGATATGCTTAGAGCATGTTTATTGGAGTTTCAAAGAGCATAGGATCATTATATGGCATTGATTGAATTTACTTATAATAATCATCACAGTAGTATCAGAATGACACCATATGAGGCATTGTATGGCAGAAAGTGTCGATCGCCTCTGTATTGGGATGAAGAGTGCTTGAAAATTGTTAAAGGTCTAGAATTAATACAAGACACTGTGAATAAGGTGAAACTGACCAAGAGTGGAACAAAAGCAGCTCAGGATAGATAAAAGAGTTATGTGGATCAGCATCATTGGGATATGGAATACAGTGTAGGAGAAAGAGTGTTTCTGAGAGTGTCACCTTGGCTAGGTGTACTGAGGTCTAGTAAAATAGGCAAGTTGAGCCCTAGGTACATTGGCCCTTGTAAGTTCATTGAGAGGATAGGACCTTTGGTATACAAGTTAACTTTGCCTAATGAAATATCTCAATTGAATAATGTGTTTCATGTGAGCATGTTAAGAAGATACATATCTTATCCAACACATGAGTTTCCAGCTCAAGACATTAAAATTGATAGCAATCTTAGTTATGTTGAGGAGCCGACAAAGATAATGGGTTATAAGACAAAGCAGTTGAGAAACAGAGTGATTCCATTGGTGAAATCACTCAACTGAGGAAGCAACTTAGGAAACGGAGGATCACATAAAGAAACAATATCCCCACCTATTCGAACCATCAGGTAAGAATTTTGAGGATGGAATTTCTTTAAGAGGAGAGACTTGTAACATTCTGTTACTTATGATAAGGTTAAAATACTGTTTATAAGAGTTTAATGAGAAATTAGGAAGCATAATCTATGCTTATGCATATTGTGGCATGCATATACATGAGAATATTGGTTTTGCACATTAAAATGATTATACATGCATTCATTAACATTTTCCGGTAAAATTGATCTATAAGTGTGAATTGTGGATTTTATTGTCTTGGAAGTTAAATTTGTGAGTATTAAAATTGATTTAGCAATTTTGGTGATATTTCAAATATTTTGAAAATTTGGAGTATTTTTGGACTAGGAAAAATGCTGAAATATGGAGCAATTATTGACATGTGGATTAATGAATTAGTGACAAATAGCATCGATTAACAAGTGACATTTGGCATGAGTAATTAATTAACAAATGGAAGAAATGATTGAGTGACAAATGGACTAGTAATTACGTGACATTTTGTAGCTTATTTAAGGGATAAGTTGCTTATGCTTAAGGACATATGTTGAAATAATATGGTGACATCTAGCACCTTAGGAGTAACATTTCTGAAATGTTGTTTCAACCTAGCTCATTCTTCTTCTCTTCTCATCTCTCACTACCAAAACTTGCTTCTATCTCCCCTTCTTGTGTTTTTCTTGAAGCTATGCTATATTACCACACTAAATACATGCTTTTACCCTTCACAAAATAGCTAAAGAACTAGTTGATTGTTGTTGTTTCATCATAGCTAAAAGTCATTTAATTCCATCTTAAATGTGTGATGATTCTTTATGTTTGGAGTACTGATTTAGAGTGATTTTTGAGCTGGGATTAGAACTGAAAAAGTAAAAGATTAGTCTTTATGGCATGTTATAATAGAGAATTGATGATGATGAATTAGGATGAATGCCATATGATGTTAATGATTGATTGTGCTGGAATTTGAAAACTGGAATATTTTTATTGAACATGCTTTGGTATTTGATATATATATTGACCTGTAGATTTCCAAATGAGATGATTCTTAATTTAAATATAACTAGAGACATTTTTCCACAATTTCTTAGAAGAAATTGAAATCGAATTATATCCTTAACGGTCTTGAAATTTAGCTTGAAATTGAGTTTTGCTTAGGCTGTAGCCCTACCCATTATAGAAATCATATCCTGTTGTTATCGAATGAACTATATTGATGTAGACCGAATCAGACAAAGTTGTCTTCACAAAATTCGTACCTTATTCTCTTATTTTTCAATTGGAATAAAGTTTGTAATTTTTGGATATTTTAATTGAGAGATATGAGTTGTACAATTTGAATGCATCATCATGCCCTAGCCAAATTTTCAAATGTACTTAATCTGTAGTATTTTAAGCATAACGTTTGGAATACTGAATAAATCTGCATGATCTTGGTATCATTGGAACCTTAAGACATGGGAGAACAATTTTCTAGAGAAAAGTGTTATCAAATTACTTCAATTTCGAGATAAGAATAGTCATGCAAAGTGGACTAAAAAACATGTTTTTAGATAAATTTGAATTGATCAAATGAGTATTGACATATGAATGAGTTTTGTGACAAGAATAATGATAAGGAACCTGGAATTGTCATGAACATGCATTGTACATATTGAGCATACATGAATATGCATAAATGAATTCATAATTGTGCAAAATTTGATATGTGTATGTATTATATAACTAGAGGAGCACAGTAAGGGCCATCATCCAGACATTGCCGAACTTCAAGGCAATAGCTTTTTAGAATGACTTGTGAGTAACTTAGATGCGTGTCCTCGATTTAGAAACATATTATATTCATACTATTTTGATTAAACTTGATTTTTCTATATTGATTAGATATTGATATAATATTGATGATTCTGAACAATTGATTGTTCGAGGAGTTTGATATTTAGGACTTTATTGGGAGTATTTGTGAATTGAATGTGAATTAGATTGTACTGATTCTGGACATGAAGGTCCGAGGTTTGATTGATGAATGTGATATTGAAGTGTTCCTTAAATATGAATTTGAACTGACTATATGTTTACTTAATATGTATGTTAAATGTCGAACTAAGGTCCGATGATAATTGTGATTCAAATTATAAATGATTGATTGAATAAGATAAATGGGAATAGGAATATAAATGTGTTTAAATGGGAATGAGATTGGGAATGGGACTGATTGAAATAATGAATGATTGAATATTATTGTGATGCATTTCATACCTGAATGCATGATCAGATAAAGATAGTTGTGACATGAGTAACCACCGAATATGAGCTTAAAGCTCCGGAATGTGGTATAGAGCCAAAGGCTCGATATGTGTAATGAGCCCTATATCCACAACGGGTAAGGGACAGTATTAATTAGCCCAATATATACAATAAATACTAAACAGTTTAGGCACTCAGTCACAGCAACATAATAATTGAAAGTGGGTCACCTAAACATTACATATACACTTATTAAGTATAATTAAGTAATTGAATTGTAATATGGATATATAATTAAATGATATTGGGATATGTGAAATATATGATATGTGGTGTAATTTGTTAAATGGAAAGTTGTGAATTATGTGCTTATAAGATTTGATATGTGATATGAATTGGGTGAGCCATCGAGGATGGTTACATCTTTGAGTTCGCAAAACTCATCAAAATTGCAACGATGATATTTCAGGTCTAAGAGAGAACATTAGAGACAAACAAACTCTACGAGAAGAGACAGGTAGACTCTACGAGAAGATTAATTCTTGTATTTTTGTCAAGAAATGACTCAAAGGTCGGTCAACTAAGATTGAAAGATTAGTTTATAGTTTTTGTACAATTCCTTTTTCAAGCAGTGTGTTATATAGAGGGTTTTGACATTGTATATATTCAGATGGTTTTGTAAATCATTATGTATATTTGACTTTTAAGAAATGAAATGAGGAATGTAATTTGGTTTTAGAATTTAAGATTTTTATGTATAATAATTGAAGCCATGACTAAGTTGGATATGTGTTTACTCTATGATTGAACCCAAGTTTCTTATATAAATTGGTGACATTTTCATAGTTTTTATTACACTTCTTAGCTCTTATTTTTAAATTTTATGCTTAATTTGACTCTTGAGTGCTTGCCTTTACTTTATGTAGTTTGAGAGTAAAATTTGTCACAAATAATTAGTAATTGCACTAAATTAATTTTCTAGAACAATTAATACTACAAACTACCATTTGTTCATTGTAGAAGACTCAAAGAGTGGATAGGCAATGAGTGAAGGCTGAAAATGATAAGTTAACAAGTCAACAGGGCAACGGGAAAGTTCGCCGCGGAAAAGTATGAAGAATTCATGTAGAAACTTTTCAGGAAAATTTCACTACGGAAATGAAACCAAAAACTTCAAGCTAAACCTTTCGAGAAAAGCTTTCCACGCAAACCTTCAAATACCCAAACCATTTTCAAAAGTTTACCCACTGTGCAACCCAAACCATAACCTGATTTGTAAAAATTACCTATTTTAGGTTAAGTTACAACAAGAGACGACAGATATCTCTCCATCATTCATTCTCTCTACCATTCGGACAAATTTTCTACAAACACACACCATCATCTTCTCTCATCCATACCACTGTTTTCTTCTTTCCACCGTCGACTGCTACCATGGATGCCAGTGGGTTCCCGGTTGTGAAGTCTCTTGGAGCTATATGTGGCTAGGCACCTCTCTACTCTTAAAGATGTAGCGGTGGCTTGAGTTCAATGGGCTTAAAAGGGGAGTAGCTTAATCTATGTTTGGCTATGGTTTATGAACTCCTAGCTTTAGGAATTGTAATTTATAGTTGAAGATTCTTGATTAAATTTTAATCAAGTGTTGGATATTCAACATGTTGTCAGGATTTGTTGATGTAGAACTTTAAGCTTAAATATATGAAGTCTCATATATGTCTATTTGTGATCTTATTGGATCTCTTTTATCTTGCATAGATGTGTTTGCTATTGAGTTGATTTAAGATCCCAAAATGACTTGTTGCATTGATTTACCCATTACACACACTAAAGGCATTCAACAAGGTCTTAAGAAATGGAGTTCATTGATTAAGACGTTGGACTTAAAGAGTTCTTTAAGGTTTATCATTTGAAACTTAGTGATTTTTACTCCCATCAAAAAATTGATTTCGAACTATGAAAACCAAGTGCATTTTCAAGAGGATACTGTCACATTTGATCATTTTCTTCATCTTTTCGATTTTTATTCCCAAAATCCAAAAAAATATTTTTACATATTTTTCTTACAATTCATTTAACTTGTCAAGATTTCCAAAGATCAAAACCCCCTTCCTTACTAATTTAGCTTGCATTTCATGACATATAGGTTAGCTTAGATCCATTCGTTTAGGTTCTGATTAAGTGACACGACCCGAGGTTGCGTTCTATATTGCAATCTTTGGAATTAAAATTTTTTATTTGACCTCCAAGGGTAAGAACAAAAAGGTCCTAATCAAAATGGTGTCGTTGCTGGGGAACCAAACAATTGGTTCTCTAGGTTAGCTTTTGTCATTTTTTCTACTAAGTGAGGTTAGGAACCTTTATTTAGACTGCATTTTAGATAGTTTAGTTTCGTACTTGTCAATAGTATAGGATTTCATTTTCTTAGCATAGAATCAAATTTTGAAAACACAAAACAAAGCATACTAAAATTTCTGCACTTTTCATACTTAGCATTTTTGCACCCACACAATTTTGAACATTTCTTTGATTGCTTTTTGGTTCATACATACGTACTTTACTTTCATACACTCACACACTTGCATCCATCACATCTCATCTTTTTATTTGAATTTGTGTGCTTGCGAGTAAATATTGTTCCCCTTTTATTTTCAATTGAATTGTTCTCGTGCATGCGCCGAAGAACTAAACTTCTGCTTTCTACCCTAAAATTGAGAGACATTTGAGAAAGATTAAAAAGGAGAGGAGACAAAAAGAGAAAAGTCAGTTAGTTATAGAGAAGAGTCTAGTCGGCCAAGTAGTGAGAGTGAGTCAATAGAAAGAGTGATCATGGCTGAGAACCCAGCTTTTCTGCAAAACCCTAACTTTCATACTAACCAACCTAGGAATGGTGATAATGGAGGTAATGGGGAACATGAGCGAGTTTTCATGGCTTGATAGAAGAGGATCCCTACATGCATTTGCAATCTTTGCCCATGATCTGTCGGAGTATGAAACCTGTGGGAGCTTCACTTGATCAAGTACTATAGAAGGTTTTTCACCTATCATTGGAGGGAAAAGCATGGGAGTGGTATATGAGCCTCCTAAGGCATGTGGCAAATGCTTACCATAATTGGGCCAATTTGCAAAAGACATTCCTAGACAAATACTTTGTGAACTCCAGAACTTCATCGATGAGGAAGGAGATCTATTCAGCATGTTAGGATTATGATGAGTCACTCTATGACTATTGGAACCACTTCCAAGATCTATTGTCCAGATGCCCCCATCACTAGATACCTGATGAGCAACTAGTGTAGTATTTTTATGAAGGGCTAAAAAGTCAAGATAAGGGCATGTTGGATGCGACATCGGGAGGTTCTTTGATTGACCTTACAGCTACGAAAGCTTGGGATCTGATCAAGAAGATGAGCTTAAATCATTAACACTACAGTGTGAGAGATACTAGAGGTGTACATGAATTGGGAGCTTCAACAACCCAATCCAAAAGAATGGAGAGTTTGGAGTCTAAGGTTGACTCTTTTGGAGAGCAGAGTAACTTCATAGTTGTCCTTTATCACTGTAGAACTAAAAAACATGAGTGTGCATTGCCTAAAATCTTCTATGAATCTTACTGCACCTAGTTGTGATACGTATGGGTCAGTGATGAACATATCTAGTGTTTGCCTCGGTCAGTATGAAGAGGTGTCTGTAGTGTATTAGGGTCAGACCAATCAAAAATGGGACCCCTACTCTAATACTTAGAATGAGGGATGGAAGGCAAACACTAGGTTCAGTTGGAGGAATGAAGAAGGAAGACGCCTAAAAAGATTTCAACGAGGAGAAACTGGTACTTCCACTAACCATTTCCCCAACCAACAGCAAGCTCTGACTGTTCCACCAAAGGAGGAAACCAACAAACTTCTACACAAGATAATGGCTTTGATGAAGGAAGGAAGGACTTCAAACAATAACTAGTTCAATGCGATATCCAATCTTATTCAACAAGATTCCTCTAAGATCGCTACTCTTTTTAATTCTCTAGAAAAGAGAATGGAGCAATGGGAGATGAAAGCTAAGAATATCAATTCCTATGTCACCCAATTGTCTAACAACATGAGTGAGAATTAAGTGAGAAGTAGTGGAGTTATCCCCTCAAATACCGTTCTGAACCCCAAAAGCTTGAATGCCATAACTCTCCGCAGTGGGAAACAAGTGAGGTTCAAAAATCAAGATGAGCGAGAAGATGAAAAGGAGAATGAGAGCAGAGAATCGTCTTCACCAACTAAGAGACTTAAGAAGTCTAAAAGTTTAAAAGAAAGAGCACTCACGACTGGAAAGGAGTTAAAACAATCGAGGAGCAAGGAAGCAAATTTAGAGAACACTCAGGAATCAAGCAAGCAAGGAACCCAAGAAGCAACCGACAAAGAGGTAAGTATAAAAGACCTTCCTTTTCCAAATTCATATTTGCTTGGCAAAAGGATTATTGATTTTAAACATGGGAAAGATGTTATTGACTTATATAGGAAAGTAGAAGTCAACATCCCTTTGCTTGATCTAGTGAAAAGGGTTCCTATATACACTAAAAATCTTAAGGACTTGCGCACAAACAAAAGAAAGTTTAGACTCAGTGAAAGAGTACAAGTCAGCTCAAATGTGTCTACACTTTTTAAACCCCAAATACCTGTTAAGTATTAAGATCATGGATCTTTCACCATTTCGTACACAATAGGAAAAGTTACCATAAGAAGGGCCTTGTTAGATCTAGGGGTGGTGATTAATGTGATGCCTAAATCTGTTTATACATCATTAGGAGTTAAGAGTCTAAGCCCTACATCTGTAGTGTTAAAATTGGCTGACAGGTCTCTTAGGCATTCAGTGGGCATCATAGAGGACATCTTGGTCTAGGTAAAGGGTTTGGTCTTTCCAGCTAATTTTTATGTCATGTCTTCTGAAGTTGTACAGGACATTACCTTAATTCTCAATAGACCCTTCTTAAGGAGTGTTAGTACTATGATTAGCATGAAAGAAGGTACAATCACTATGGAGGTAGGAGATTAACAAGTGAGTTTTAACATGTATGAAGCTATGAAACACCCCCATGAGGATTATTCGCTTTTAGGAGTTAACATGCTTGATATTATTAATGATGATGCATGTTCTATGTTTGAACTCCAACATGTTTACTCTAACTCTGCACTAAACCCGTTGAATGTTTTGATTGTCACTGATGGCCCCGTAGAAGAAGGGTTTTTCGCTAATGTTTTAGGTGAACCGAGAAATGTGGACGTTAACACCGAAGTAGCAAGTGGTCAACTTGCCTCACCATATGATTGAGCCCAAATTTATTATCTAAATTGGAAACACTTTCATGGACTTTACTATACTTTTTGATAGTAAAACTTGTCACAATTGGTATTAATTGCATTTCTTAAGTTTTCTATCAATAATTGATACTGCGAATTGATATTTTTTATTATAGGATCCTCAAAGAGAAGGAAGTCAACGTGCTGAATTGAAGTCAATAGGAGATCATAGGCTTTGGGAAAAGTTCGTTGCGGCAAGCCCATCTGTTGCCGCGGCGAAGAACGAAGAATCAGGCGAAACTTTCGGGAAAAGTTCGTCGCGGCGAAGGATCCTGAAAACACCCAACGCCACGGCAACTAGCCTGTCGTCGTAGCAAAATGTTGAAAACCTAAACATATTTGGGAAAATCTCTCACTATTCTGACCAGACCCGCGACCCAACATTTAAAAACATATCAAATTAGGTTATGCAGAGAACACTTTACAAATATTCATTATAAGAGAGAGCCGACACTTTGACACATATACACTTCATCTCTCACTCTCGACCTTCATGCATCACCCGTCTTTTACTTCTCATCGTCGCTCTCATCATTTGGTTGCTGCTTCCATGGATGCTGTCATTGTGTCTACAGTTATGAGTGCTCCCAG